>JAWNLH010000089.1:0-122775 GCA_035042485.1 Drosophila cyrtoloma | reverse complement strand
TGAATGGGGCCTGGAGCTGCCCCCGTCACCGCTGCTCGTCATAACGACGTCAGCTACAGCTGCATCCTGCAGCTCCTCCGCCAGCTCTTGCGAGGACATGGGAGTATCTTCGTCCCCTAGCATCTCCTCCTGGCAGAGCGTCATATCTGCCAGTTCTTCGTCCTCTGCGAGGTCCTCCGACGGGTCGGTGGGCTGCGCGGTTATACTGCTCTGCTCCGAGGCAGGAGTGTCTGACGTGGTGATGTTGCCCACTGAGACATCCTCCTTGCCCGTTGGAGCAGGTTTGGGCTTTGCTCCAGTCTTCTTCTTTAGTCCACTTACGGGGATGGTCCCGTAGCGGAAGAAGATCTGGTGCCCCTTCTCCACAATTATATCGTTGGAGAGCTCGTCTATCCCTATCACAAGGAGGGCTCCTCCACCCTCGTTCCTCCTGGAGATCACCTTCCAGGTGTCGGTCTCGATCCTGTTCTGGTTCCTCAGCAGATCCAACAGGGATTCGGTAGACCGATCCACGCTCCTGGGGCAGAACAGCGTGATGCAGTGGGGCGACGGAATGTTATCCCTCACCTTGCACTCAAGGGGCACGCCCTTCCACGATTGTAGCTTCGATGTTGCGGTCCTCAGCCAAGCCGCTGAGACCTCACCGGAGCATTCAATGACCAGGAATCCAACCGGGAAATGAATGCCCGTAAATGAAGCCGCGATATCTCCACCAGACGCAATGACTTCGTCTATGATGGGCTCTTCCAATACAGCTGAATCTCCGTGACTGAGCATGACCCGTGGGAAATCCACGGGCATCACGGCCACCCTAACCTTTTTTGCCATGTCTGCGTATAGCAGGCGAGGCTCGGTGGGTGTCGGCGAGCTGGGCTTCGTGGCCGCTGCGCGCGACGTGCTTGGGCGCAGGTCCAGATTTCTTGCCGCATTCTCGTCCAGCACCCTTGCCGTTGTCGAGCCACGAGCAGCGCCCACAACCACCGGGACATCCTCTTGGGGGTGGCCACCGGTGGTGTGAGATTGCTGCTTCGCCTTTTCGAGGCTGGCGCAGGTGCTGCAACCTATCTCCCGGTAAAAAGCACTATATTCTGTTGCATCTACCGTAAAAAAGCGGAAGGATATTTAAAAGAAATATGTTCTTCTTATCAGATCTTTTGAAAGGATAGAAAGTGAAACTAGAATAATTGAAGAGTGTTATTTTACATGGTAAACAAACTTGTTTCAAGAAGTAGCACCGCATGATGATGGGATGATAAAAATTAATCGGAAATGAAAAATATTAACTTACAAAACAAAATTTGTATCGAAATTTAAGGCACAAAATATTGGAGGATTCTGTTCCAAAGTTAAAGTTAGCTGATCCCGGATGTATTAATATGCTTTTGGAAACAGAAATATTTCATGACATTCATATTGAAAGCACTGCTTAATTTGAACGAAGGACCGATAGATTGCTATTGGACAGCATGCTATATCATGCACCTATATTTGTGCTACACTGAAATCAGTATCCTATGGATAAGATGCATAAGTTAGAAGGTTCTGGGAAATAGAGGAAATAAAAACTGATCGCCTGCAACTTACATGAGAGGAGAGAACACGTGAACGTATTTTGAAAAGAAAATGATCTAATCATAGAGATGGGAGACATGTGTCTAGTTTGTGATCTTAATCAATTTATCTCATGTATTCCAATTTGATTAATACAATAAAATAGCTCTCTTGCTTCCCTGTACTAGTGTTCTTTTGGATTTTCTGTCAGTAATCTCCCTGATTACTAAATCATAAAAATCTTTCTTCGTACATATTTACAGTGCGCGGTTAACAGATGTGTTTTGTTTTTGTGTGTGCTTTATGCTCTTGCTCTCACGGTCCCGTTGAACGTCTTAATATACAAAGTAACTTACTTACACACATTGCATGCTCGATCGTGGTGTATTGTTGTTGTTATAGTGGTTTTTGTGCGCGCTTTGGTACTCTTGATTTTCGTGTACTCTCCTAACTGTGTTTATACGTGTTGTTGTTTTAGCTGGTGTTGTTGTTTCGTATTTTATCTTGCTGTGCGCTTTTAGTTTTTGTTATTTTCTGTGCAGTGCCGAATCTTTGGAATCTTCTTTTTCGAATATATTAAAATTTTCATCAAATATGTCTCGCTACTTAAAAACTGCAAAATCCGGGCTGACCTAAAAACCGATTTTATCTGTTGCTAGTCTTGTGACAACGTGGTACACGTAAAATGTGCTTGTCTTATGCAACGGGTAAGGTATAATTGGCAATAAGTCGCTGTTAAAGTGGTGCTGTGAGCGATGTCGTAATGCGGAATCCGGTATCCAGGTTTTTATTGCATTTGAGAATCAATTTAATAGTGTAAAACGATGAAATGAGCCACTGCTAACGGAGCCTACCTTGAGGGGTGAACCAAATGTATTGGCTCCGGTCCTGGCGTTGCCCCCTATATCACCAACGCCTACTATCGATGCATTCTATTTCTCTTACACCACCTGCAATCAATTGTGGGGCTCTCATGTGTCCCATTCCATTTTGCTGATTTAAGTCCCCCAGTTCTTTCTAGCAGTGCTCCCAAGCCTCTTATAGCGGTTGCATCTAGGAAGCAGATTTTTACTTCTCGTCTTGCTCCTGATATATCAGTAGATGATATTAAAGCCGACATACAAGCTAAAGTGACATCTATTCGGATAGCAGTTGAAATTTTTAAATTTAATTATGAAAGAGAAATGTCCTCTTTTAAACTAAGTGTTCCAGCTGAGGTATTTTGCACAATTTGTTGTGCTAATTTCTGGCCGAAAGGCTTAGTAATAAAGGAGTACACAATTAAAAAACGAATTCGGACTCCTATTACACTGCCTCCAGACCTTTGCTTCTTCTTTTAATGTTGTACCAAAAACCTAAAATCTTCTCTTTCATTAGCTTATCAGAATGTTAGAGGTCTTAAAACTAACCTTTCTAAATTATTTGTTGACAGTCTTTTTCAATATTTATCACATGTTCATACATTCTATCTATTTAAATCATCTATCCGCTATCCAATATATCTCCTTTATACTTTCTGATAGAGATTATTTGATTGTATGTGGTGCCTTTAATATTCCTAATAGTATATGGTCCGCTCCACCAAATGTGTTGGTGCCACTCAGTTCAAATGAATTTATTGACGAGCTTCATGATTTGTCAGTGTCTCAAGTTAACCATATTCGAAACAGTAACGACCGTTTATTTGATTTAATTTTTATATTAGATACTACTTGTAGTATCATCTCTCGCTGTGATCCAGTTGCTTATCTCGGAGATCCTTAACATCCTATGCTCGATTTGATTATAGAGCTGCCAACTCTTGTGTCTTTTGTAGCAACGGATTCTACACGTAAGAATCGTTGCTTCTGTAAAGCAGGGTTTTTGAAACTTAACCAATTATTATTACACACTGACTGGTCAGAATTAAATTCATATACCTATATTGCAATATCAATATTATATACAACCTTAAACTCATATTTAGGTGCTTGTGTTCCCTATACGAATCCTGTGAAGGCTAACAGGCCTCCATCCTTGTTAAAAGGTCTAATTGAATTTTTGGTTCTGTGATAACTGAAAAGTCACTTCTTGCCGACCTACACTCAATCAAGCTTGGGTATTCGCCAGGTCCAGATGGAGTTCCGGGATGTGTACTCACGTACTGCTATAAGTCTCTTTGTAAACCTTTACTTAAATTATTTACTTTGTCTGTTGATACTTGTTCTTTCCCCGCTATTTGGAAGGAATCCTTTATTACTCCTCTCCATAAAAATGGCTCAAAGTCCGATGGAAATAACTACAGGGGTATTTCAAAATTGTCCGCAATACCTAAGGCATTTAAGAAAATAGTCACAAGTCAACTGCAACACTTATGTATGTCTATTATTTTACTTTTCCAACACGGTTTTGTGAAATGTAGGTCTACTACAACTAACTTTCTTGAATTTACTTCTCTTGTGATCAAAGGATTTCAGAATAAAATTCAAACTGATGTCGTTTATACAGGTTTCAGTAAGGTCTTTAATTCTGTTAACCATTGTCTCCTTCTTCATAAAATAATCCTTATTGGATTTCCTACCAACCTTCTTGCATCGACTTCTGATTATCTGAGTAACAAATCTCAAAAAGTAGTTTCTAAACATTAAATTCTAAACCCATCCTAGTTACCTCTGGAGTACCCTAGGGTAGTCATTTGACATCACAATGCTTATTTCAGGCGGACTTACCTTCATTTTTGTCATGGTGTAAAGTGAATTTGCTCCATTTAACCTGCTCTAAGTATAAGGTCATGTCATTTTATCGTATGGCTCCTCATATTGTTAGTTACTTGCTCATTGGGAGGCTACTTGATGGACTGAATAAAGTAAATGATTTATGTTTACTTCTTGATCATCGGCTAAAATTTAATAGTAATATTAAATTCACTGTCAACAATGCATTTCAAGTTCTTGGTTTTATTAAGCGTTGGTCAGAGGAATTTGATGACCCTTATACGACTAAGATACTATTCACTTCTCTTGTATGTCCCATTCTGGAATATGAATCTTGTGTATGGCCTCCGCAATATCATATTCATCAAAGTAGATTGGAATCTGTGAAGAAGAGTTTCTTACTTTTTGCTCTTCGTCGCTTTGACTGTGGTGTACTGCCCCCTTAATATAATATAATATAATATAATTTAAATTTTTCTTACTTTTTATATTTCTTTTGTCGATTGACTTTAGTTGACATTAAATAAAATAAATAAATAAATACACAAATAAATCAATAAATATAGAATTGGTATGCAATTATTTATGAAAATACTTATATATATATACTGTTGGCAGCAGCAACAACAAAGTTACAATCACATTAATGATCTAAATATATTTAATTTGCCGCCTGTGTGGCTTAACATAAATAGTTGTTGTTGCACGTGCACACTCTCTAAAGTGTAGTTTAGCTGCAGCAGCCAGCATTTAGCTCTCTTTGGGCAGTGCTTTCTTTCTCTCTCTCGAAACAGGGCGCTCGCTAAGTCACCGGCTTCTGCAGCTTGTTATTCGTTTTTTGTTACTCTAGCTTATCGATCGTGATTACAATTGTGTTGAAAGATTAGCTATTCGCTTCAAACTTGTAATAGACACAAACAAAGTGTTGGTGAATATACTAAGCTCTGGCTTCTCGTCTAAATATATTAAATAAAGTTTATAACGTGACATATACTTGTGTTATTCTTGGATAAAAAAAGCTATCAAAAAGTTGATAGCGTAAACCTCGACGTGATTTCTTTTTAACTCGTGATTAAACCATAAAATGCGTTTAATAAACCACAACACAAATCAAGACAACATTGGTGATTCAAGTGATAAACAACTATAATTTGAGCACAGCCAAAGGTGCACAAATTAAATAATAAGACAAGCGCAAAAGAAATTCTGCACATAATCGCCGCTTAGTGTGCCTCTTCTTCGCTTTGAACTTTTGTGAACTTGTTTCGTGCGTCGGTACATAACCAGTTGTTCGTAAGTGATACATAGAAGCCGTTCGTTGTCGGTGCATTTGTTCTGTCGGTTTACTTTGTGCATTTGGCAGCCATTTTGTATGTGCGTTAAGCGTAAACTTGAATACAATGATAGTATGCCTGCACATATTTTTTTTATAAGCTCAACTCGGAATCAATTTATGCCACGCTACAGAGGCCAGACGTGTTGTGGCCGGTGTCGATGATAAACTTGGAACTTATAATCAAAACGGAAGCCTCATTTAACCTTGCTCATGACAGTCTGGAACGTCTTGACTACGACGAAATATGCAGCGATTTAAGCAGAAACTTTCAGACGCTGTTTGTAGAAGTGGAATTTCGTTTAAAAAGGCAGCTTTAAATGTTCGAATCGCGTCCCTTATCGTCAACATTTCGGCATGTTGAGTCGGCAGGTGAGCGGTCAGCTCCTATATATATTGATCGTTCTGATTGCCCGCGCTTGCCGGAGCTCAAGCTGCCCACGTTTTTTTGTGGTTACACAGAATATGAAAACTTCAAAACACGGACACTCAGCGTGACATTGAAAAGCTTCAGCGCTTGCGGTCGTGTTTATCGGGTTTAGGTTTAGACTCAGTACGTTCGCTAGAAATATCAAGTGCAAATTATCGTGCGGCTTTGGACATTTTAAGCAAACGCTTTAACAATAAGCGATTAGTCTTCCAACATCTTCCAACAGCATATCAAGGAAATTATCGGGCTCAATAAGGTGGATTCGACTTCAGCAGGGAAACTTCGAGAGTTTTCAGACAAGGTCAACTCGTATATGTGCGCGCTTGTGTCATTGGGAAGCTGCCAGGAAATATCTGCCTGTATGGTCATACACATGCTGCTCCAAAAGCTTGACATCACTACTCAGAGTTGTTGGGAGGAGTCTGCACCGATGAACCAAATACCCTCAGCACAAGAATTCTACACATTCTTGGAGAAGCGATGCTAGAATTTAGAGAACCTGGAGCATGTAATGGGATATCATTCCCTCAAAACAACAAAAACAATCAAAATACTAAGCCCAGTAGACGAGCCTTTGTGGCATCCCAATCTAACAATTCTCTGTGCAAATTTTGCAACTGTGTCGGCCATACTATTTATGCATGCACCAGATTTAGAAATATGTCTCCCTCACTGTAAGACAAGGAAGTTAAGAAATAGGCTCTTTGCTTTAATTGTTTAAAGTTCGGACACCATTCTCGGGCACGCAGCAGTAGACATTGTCATGTCTGTGGAAATAGGCACCCTGCTGCACTTTGATGACAGCCTCTCCCAGCAGCCCGCGAATGCATCATCTGACTCTTCTCTTCTCATCTAGCTTCTTCTCCTTTCATTTTACCACCGGCTTCTGCTTCTCTTGTTGCACACGATGGATCATCAGAAGTCGTGCTTCTGGCGACGGCTATCATTCTAGTGAAAAGTCGTTCGGTCCTATTTCTTCCATGCCGAGCCTTACTGGATTCGTGTTCTGAACTGCATCCGGTCACCTCTCATTTAGCTCAACAGTTACAGTTAAAAAAAACTCGACCTACAACTATAGTGTCCGGTCTTGGTGACACTAATTTTCGTACTGACGGTCATACGGTGGAAATTTGCTTCAAGTCTCAAATATCGGACTATGCCGATTCATTTACAGCTTTTGTTTCACCCACCATTACAGGCAGTCAGCCTGGCGTTGCAATTGACAATAAAAATTGGAACATTCCAGCCAAAATACGACTGGCTGCGCGTGCACTTCGTAGCAGTGAATCCGACGAGGAAGGCACAGATGTTGGGCCACCTCTGCAATGATCTGCTGATGAATAAGGCGTGCTGCCCCAGATCGATGGCAGTTTGGAGACATGCGCCCAGATGCGGAAGGAAAAGTACATGACGGACATGAAGGCGCGCAAATACAAGGCGCTCCATCAGCGCAAGGCGCGCATCGAGGCCTACGATAAGGCCCAAGCGGAACGGGAGGCCACCATGCAAGCTGTGTTCGCCCAACAGAAGCTGGAGGCGGAACGGGAACAGGAACGTCTAGCCAAGTTGGCCGAAGCCGAAGCAGCCGAAACAGAGGCCTGCAACCAACTGGCAAATGCCGCCTCGAACGAGGCGACAACTGATGGAACAGCGGTTCCAACGGATGGCATACGCAGCGTTGATTTGAACAATAGCGAGGAGAAATCTCATCAGCTGACGGGAGCAGCAGAAGCCACAACTGCTGACACGGAGCAGGCAATGCAGCCCATGGAAGTGGATGCAAATGCTCCATTATTGACCAGCAACAATGGCAACGCTGAATCTGTAGCTGCTGCTCCAAACTCCGAAGTGAGCCCAACCAAAATGGACAAGTGTCCATTGCTGAATGGAGCAGGTATTGCAGGAGTAGCTGCAACTGCAACTGCAACAGTAGGTGAACCAATCACAACACCTGCTCCAACAACAACTACCACAACGACAAGAACAGTAGTGGGGGTGATGCAAGTAGGACGTTATTGCTGCCACAGGCCAAGAAGAGCAGCGGACGTAACTCGATCAATGAGGATTGACACACGCAGAGCCACGATGTGAGCATCATTGAGGATGATCTCTCCGATCTGGACTCGGAGATCACCAACGTTGAGGAGGACGAGGATAATCGCCTGTGTACCGACGAGTTGCAAAAGAAGCTGGACAAGACTGTGCACGCCTCGCTCAACTGCAAGGTGGCGCTGGAGAGGGACACCAATCAGTTGAGGGCCGCCTGATTTGGACAGGATCGGTTCTGGCGATGCTACTACAAGCTACCGAAGGTGAGTGGCATCTTCATTGGGGCCCTGAAATCGGCACAGAAGTCCATTGACAATGAGAAGCATGATAAATTAAACGATGAGCAGAAGATGGACGACAATGATGCTCCAGATGAAGAGCCACAGCCAGCGAATCCAACAGCAGGCGCAGAAGGAGCAGCAGCCGCCGCAGAGCTAATGTAAGTGATGATGCCGAGTTGGTGGAAGCCACCAAGCAGAAGCCAACGAATCATCAGGCGGTCAATCTAGAGGATGAGGAAGACTACAAAAGGCGGGCTGGCAAGAAGCAGTCAAAAAGATATGCCTTCTGCCTGTTAAAGATTCTGTTGAAACGGAGCGGTGGGAGTATGTTGGCAGCAGGAGCAACAAAGTTACAATCACATTAATGATCTATATATATTTAATTTGTCGCCTGTGTGGCTTAACATAAATATTTGTTGTTGCACATGTACACTCTCTAAAGTGTAGTTTAGCTGCAGCAGCCAGCGTTTAGCTCTCTTTGTCCAGTGATGTCTTTCTCTCCTCGAAAAGGGCGCTCTGCAGCTTGTTATTCGTTTTTTGTTACTCTAGCTTATCGATCGTGATTACAATTTTATTGAAAGTTTAGCTATTCGCTTCAAACTTGTAATAGACACAAACAAAGTGTTGGTGAAAATACTAAGCTCTGGCTTCTAGTCTAAATATATTAAATAAAGTTTATAACGTGAAATATACTTGTGTTATTCTTAAATAACAAAGCTATCAAAAAGGTGTTAGCGCAAACATATACTTTATTATAAAAAAGAATTACTTAATAAAGGTAGATGCTTTAGGGAGACATTTTCAAACATACATATAAATACTCTCTGTATTTATTAAGTATGCATATGTATATGTAAATATTTAGGTAACCTACCTAGGCATTACTTTACTTACTTCACTTTTGTTATTATTCTCCAGTTGATGTGATCATTGGATCCAAGATTACGTTGACGAAGAGATGATGCTACAGTAAGAAATCAATTAGTTTTATCACAAATATATTTATTGTTGTAGTACGGCAGACTTCCTTCTTCCAAAATTGGCACATGGGGGGACGATCTCCGATTCCTCTTGTATTTTAGCATCCAAAAAAAACACTAGTTTTATGCTTCACTCTGTATTTTCTACTGCCCAGCTACATGCTGCTTAAGAATAGGTATACATAAATATCTCTTATGTTGCTAAAGGGTGGTGGGTATTGGTACGAGAGTTGCGGCAGAGAGAGCGGCAGTTCGCTGTTTATGGCCTACTTTTAGGCATGAAGACACCGCCCCCTTGCAGAGTATTTCAATTGTTTGCGGATTAATTCATTGTCCGCAGGAACCAGATAAAACCCAGCCGAACACAGTGTTTCGTGCTACGGGGAGGCCGTCCTGACCAGGTATGAGTCCATGCAGGATAAGTTACTGATATACGCTCCCAGGAGACTGTGCCAAAACTCGCCTTCACCCGTTCGTTGATGGACTTCGTCGGGTAGTGACCCGGAGATGGGCCTCCGCCTTCGAAATAACTTCCGACCGGAAGTTTTTTGATTTCCGGTACCGTATATATGCGGTGTTGGAACCGTCTTCTCTGATCCGCGTCGCCGGGAGGTTAAGGTCCTTTGCGAAACCAGAGCTTATCCGGCTTATCGGACAGCACTAGCCAATAAGTGCCCCTGTTTCGAAGGGCTTCGATCCATTGTCGACCAACGCCAACGCTGTTGGAAGGAGGCTGACCTTTCTCCATTCCCAAAGCGATGTGAAGGATGGAGGAACTGTGGATTGTCTGTTCCCAGTGGTGATGGAGCGTGCTCGGCTGTTCGAAGATGATGGAGGCGATGTAGACCGATCGCTGAGGGCTCTGTGCTCGCGGAAGTGGAGCAACGTATTGTGGTCTCTATCACAGACCTTACAAGTATCGTTACTGCGACATGAGCAGCCCGGAGTGCTCGTGGGCAACACAATTTGGGCAGTACTTGTTAACCAAGACTGCCCGAAGACGCTTCTAGGCATTTAGTCTCAGGAAGCGTTGACATTTCTTTAGAACGTGAATTCCTCGACAGACTCGGCAGCGGAAGGAGTTCATTCCTCGGGCACGTCTGCCACCATAGCTGATTAGTGTACCTCAAATATTCTGAATGGAGCCGCCCAGCAGTATGGATGGGAGGATATCTGCGCCTAATATAAATCAATTTGCGAGCTCCTATTATTATTATTATTATTGGGGAAAGCTGCCCCGCTATCTATTTGATATATTGTGCCCTCTTCTGAGCCTATAGCTCTTCCATCAGCCCCAACTCCTGCACGAACGTAAGGATCTTTGTTGGGTTGAGGTCTTCTATGTATTTGCAATTAAAAACATGCTGCCCTAGGATGCTGCATCTTCTTCTAGTTAAGGCGACACATCTCTGCTAGAATGTGCATCGAGGATTCCTCCTCTCTTCACAAAACCTGCAGAGATCGCTGCTATATATACCCAATTTAGTTAGGTGACTTCTTAGTCTACAGTGTCCTGTCAATAGACCGGTAAGTATCCTAAGGCTGTTCTTTCCCATGGTTAAAATCTGTCTAAAACGTACAAGATTATAACCACCTAGGAGACATCTGGCTTGTCGGAGCCCTACTGCCTCTGACCAGCTCTGCTGCCGTCTCTGTCTCTCCTCGTTTCTAAGTTCCAGCCGTATGGTGTGTCTCCCTATGCCACAATACGGTTCTGGTCCTGTTCGGGGCCTTCCCGCCCCCATTCTTGCTTGCTTGTCTGTGGTCCGGGACCCATCGTAGGGTGAGCCTGTTGTGAGTCCCGAGTAGGTCTAGCTTTGAACGAACTTCATGGACTACCTTCGATGTTATCTTAGTCCCCATTATAGCGTTCAATGCTGCTTGACTATCGGATAGGATGGATATATCCGTATTCCGATAGTTACGTTTTATGTTGAAGTCCGCACATCTCCCTATCGCACACACCTCAGCCTGGAATATGCTGGTGTGCGTTCCTAGGGATTCATGGTAGAATACCCGAAGACACACCACTCCGAGACCCGTGCCTTGATTCGTGAGTGATCCATCGGTATACTATTTTATGGGGTGCGGTTTCATGGGATGGACTTCATCCAGAGTTGTCCATTCCCTTTTGCTACTCATACGAACTATGAAATTTCGCTCGAATATGTATTCGGCTATCATTTCGTCCCTGGGTTGCAACAGCAGGGGCAGTTCGTTTGAAAGGAGTTGGCCATCTTTATGGCTTAGGATATGGTTGCCCCCAACTCCTTCTGCAGATATCCTTAGAAGCGTGGCTTTCTGCTTGGGCCGTATGATATGGTGGAGTGGTGTGAGCTCCATTAAGGCTTCAAGGGCCATTGTTGGGCAGGTGCGCATAGCTCCTGTCATACATACGCAGGCCATTCTTTGCAACTTTTGTGGTAGTTTCTTCACGGTGAGCAGCCGCGCCCTGTCACCCCATGCTACCACCCCATAGGTTAACATGGGTCTGACTACCATTAGGTATAGCCATCTTAATTCTTTGGTGATGTACCCCACGATTTACCGGCAATACTACGACATGTATAAAGCGCCATGGAGCACTTTAATATCGTGTTCTGCACATGGGTGCCAAAGTTAAGCCTGCTGTCAAATGTGACTCCCAGGTACCTGACCTCCCTACTCGTTTCTAGTAAGGTCCCTGAGAGCCATATTTGTCTCATTCTCTGTAACTTATATCGTCTGGTAAAGGGGACGATGACTGTTTTCGTAGGGTTTAGGTTGAGTCCAACCTCCATACACCAGTCATACGTTATCCTTAGCCCTGACTGAACTATGTCACAGAGTGATTCTTCAAATTTGTCTGGCGCTATGATAACAATGTCATCGGCATAACCTTGACATTGAATACCACTGTTAGCGAGTCTGTTCAGTAGTTCGTCTACTAACAGACTCGAGAGTAGCGGAGACAACACCCCTCCTTGGGGACAGCCTTTGGTGGTTAGGACTGTTACAGTGCTATCATGTAATGACGCAGTGGCTTGCCTGGACCGTAGCAGTGCGAGTATCCATCTGATGGTAGTATTGTCCAGTCCTCTTCTCTCGAGGGTAGCATTGATTGCATAGTGTGATGTGTTATCAAAGGCACCTTCTATATCTAAGAAGAGCTTCTATTAAAAATGGGGTCAGCGATCTGTATGTTTGGCAGGTCCTTCAACGAATTTTCAGAATTGAGTACGATGCCAAAGGCCAAATGTGGAAGAACAAAGGCCGAAATCTCAATTTGAATTCGATGCTTTGTTTGAGAGCCTATATGGAAGTGATATAACTTCTAAGGCTTGGCTGCGATATCTTGATTTAAGCCATTAACTTGGGCCTGGACGGCTTGGAAAGGCGGCTTGATCAGGTTGAACAGCCGAGCTATGATTAAAGTTGCTTCCGAATCAATTAATGTACGTGCCTTATATTTGATACCTGCATAGCAGATATTTATAAGCGCAGTGCCTAGCAAGACACCTTGTGTGTTTGTAGAGATATATGTTTCGACACTTCTTGGATTTTGTGAAGAGGATTGTGAGCTTGAAATAGTATTTGTAATGGGGGATGTCGCAGAGGGTCGTTGTGAATGGAGGCGCCACGATCTAGGAGTGTGTGGTGTCGACCTTTGCACGTGAAGCAGATGTGTGCACTTGTGCAATCTTTAAGAAGGTAGCTTGTTGCGAAACAGTTCAAAAATAACTTTTGCTGTTTTATATAAGCCGCTCGTTACTGTACAGGCATTTGCAGAAATTGTGGACTTAAGCGAATAGGATGATTTTCCTTGGAACAATACCTGCACGATTGGGTCTTGATGCTAACTTGTTTTCGAACGAGTTGACCATGCGGTAAGGTTTTTGCGGTAAGGTCTTTTGGAATTGCGTGCTGGTGCTTGGCTTAATGTCTTCGATGGCTTCTAAGGTGCGGTATCGCTCCAATAAAAACGAATTTAATTCACGCGATGTCAGAATTTCTGACTTGTTATGCAGGGATTGTTCCCACAAGGAGAGTGGGTTTTGGGAGTTTAAAGGACCAAAGGAAGACCAGGAAACAATCCCAATCATCAGTTTTGACCTTAGCTAGTCTTAGAGCGGTCAAGCAGCATTGGATGGTACTCCGGAGATCCTTGAGGGCACTTCCAGATTCCTGGGATATGGATGGAAGATTGAACAGAACTTTAAGTTGACTGTTAACCAACAATCTTCTGTTCTCCAATCTTTCAGTCAGGTTTTGGCACGCTGACTAAAAGCCATCGTTTCTTAAAGGCGACATGGCCACTATATTATTCGCCTCGCCACTAGTTTTGGCATTTAGGTGGAAGAGCTTTTTCACCGGCGTTAGACTAGGATTGTCTATATAGACGGCCGCGAAAAAAGTCCCGGAACGTAGGCCATAGGAGGTGGCTTCAGCATCGCAAGGCGGAAGTCTGCAACCTCTCAATATCGGGGATGCAGATGAGACGGTTTGTGGTCTACTTGCAGCCAAAGCTTATGCGATTGGTTCATTAAGTTGAACTGCGGAACGTTCGTAGGCAGAATAACAATAACGCGATCATTGTCTAAACTCTTTTTGCAGATGTGGCAATTGTTTGCATTTCTGAAACTATTGCCTTCGTCTACAATCATAATTATGTGTTTTATGTTACTTCAATAACAGGAGTAAATATCGTCAACATCTCTGATAAGAGTCAAATTTTACACCTGCATCTTCCCCAGCCTCGAAACAAAACGTATCTAAGGTTGGGTTAAAATCGCAATTTATTTAGTACGAATAAGCGATTGGAATATGTTCAGAAGTTGCTATAACATAATCACTAAGTTATGAATTGAGGGGGTGACTATGCATTCAAAATCTGCATATATAAAGAAAGCAATTTTGCAAACTACGATGATAATTCTTAAAAGAAAGACTTGCCATGCCTTCTGATGGGAGCGCTGACACTGTTGACGGTGCTCCTTATGCATCCTCTCATTATGAGAATAATTCAGGCATGTCTTGCTAAAAGATAGTTCAGTCTTATGGGATGTAAGTTGGCGTGTTACAAGTCTAAAAGTATATACAAAAAATATATATGTTTATGAAAAATGTTTATTTAAATACTAACTTGACAAATTCTTTATCCACACGAAATATCCTCGCTCCTCAGTCTCCAACAGCATAAGGCTTATATGCTTTTGCTTTTCCACCACAGTCACGTATAATGGGCTGTTGACTGTGCCTGTCAGCTCATCGAAACCAAAAACGTTGATGCTGATGTTTTGGTTTTGAGCATCAAATCCTCTTATTTGGTGCAATGGTGGCGGAAAATCGAAATTTATAAAATTGAGCGTGAGTGTTTCATTCATTTTTATTAATAAACTCTCGAGGGCATTAACTTTATGGGAGGAGACTCTTGCCGACTGATTATTTGCTGGTGCTTTAAGGGTTGAGATTAATGGCATTTAAAAAAATGCATCACCATTTTATACATTTATAACGGCTTTTTATTCCTCAGCCCTTTAGGTGTTTGAATGTAGCTTGAAATTATTAGTGGAGTATATATATTTTTATTTATCTCCAGCTTTCATATTTGGGATATTGTCTATTCGCTGTCCTGGTATTTATATTTATCTCCAGCCTTCATATTTGGGACATTGTGTATTCGCTGTCCTTGTCCTGAAATTTATCCATTTTTCCACAAACTATTGTCGAATGATTTTTGATGATCTCTTCTATATCACTTTACGCTATTACGCCACACATATTTGATTGATCTGATTTGATTTTCATTAACATTTCATCCTCGTTGAATTTTATGTACTCCACAAAGAGTTCTATATTCACTTTGCAGGCTATGTGGGGGATTAATACACTTTGTATTAGTGGGACCATTTCTTGAGCTGCTTCACTTAGAAACTCTGCTGGTTCCACTAAGTTTCTGTGTTTATTCTCAAATGAGAATGTTAAAATCCGGTTTTAAACCCGCTCAAAATCAGTTTCACCTGGGTATTTACAGGTGTAAGCATTAGCATATTATAGGAATTGGAGAGAAGATGCGCGCTCCACTTTGGTGATGCAATTCAGATATTGCATGCGGTGTAGACCTCGTCTTGAGTTGATGGTCTAGTAGAGTTGATGACGTTGGTGGCGACGGAGTTGATGTTGGTGATTGTGATTGGGCTGATGATGAAATGATGATGGATAAGATTGATGGTCATGTTTTATGAGTTTGCGTTATTTAATCCATTTCCACTAGCCATATAGGTTAAATTATCAAAATAATTGGGATGACTCTCTCCTTGAGCCGAGTTGTTCAGGGCGATGTAGACAAAGCCATCGATGGAGTTCTTTTTATTTTTGTTTTTTATAAAACTTTGATAAAACAAAACGAACGAGGTTGACGATTGACGAGTTCGAAAACAACTTAGGCTTTAGAAATCACAATCTGTAATGTTAGGTATGAAGCCTTCATGAAATTATCGTAATGTCACACGTCACTCAATCAGAGTGCACTGTAAAAAGGGAGAGAACCAAACACGAAGAAGGTAACAGCACGTGGCAAACATACGTTCGAAATACCTACTTAACAACAGTTTACATCAAAAAATACTGTAATTATAGTTGGCGAAAATTCCTCAACTGAACCCTCCACGAGGGTGCTGACTGGTAATAGCATTACAGTAGTCCGCAAGGTACCGATGCTAGCTAAGACTCGTGCCCTGAACCTCGGACATGATCTGTCCCCATAGTCTTGTCCCTGGGAATGGACCGAGTCATGGTTTCGAGGTAACGGGCCGGACTAAGGTGTAATGCGACCCGTGCCGATAGTCAGCCTGACTGGGGTCCCTCAAATAGCCCAGTCTTCTACGGAGCATATCGGATACCTGGCGACCTCCGATATTAAAACAGCCGTACCTGCACATCGCGGATCTCTGTGCAGGCGAACATTCTTTCCATGCAACTCGTGGGAATCACTATGTATTCCAATAAAAATTAAAAACCAAAAAGAGTCCGGTACTCTAAAAAAAAAAACCGGTGGGAGCAATCCCAAGCATGTAGCGGAGGCAGTGGCTCAAAAGCCCAGCCAAAGCGACAACCTGACAAAGGTGGAGGGAAAGCCTGTTCGTCCAGCCAGTGGCGAGGGTGCAGCTGGTAGCAACCCTGACCCATCCGACTCCGTGGTAGGAAGGCAAAGCACTTGTGCAGCCAACCTGCCAGCTGGAGCGGGTGCGAAGGGCAAATTGCCAACTACCAGCGCCGCGGCTAAAAGGTTCACGTATGCCGGGAAGAGAAATGCCGCAAGCATTTTGAAGCGGCAAAGCGCGAGCACAGTGGCCAACTCACAAGCCGAATGGCAGAATAAGGTGGAGTGGGCAGAAGGGTGCTGCCGAATTACAGCCAGGCATCACTCAACAAAGAGCAGAGCCAGGCGAAACGGCAACGCTCTCAGGAAGCGCATGGACCCGTTGCAAAGTGGGCCACGATGCAGCCGGGTTGGTCCTTTGCTGAAATTGCCAAGGAAATAATCCTTATCCTCCCCGCCTCCTTAAAGGATCCGGACCAAGGTGCTAAACCTATTGCAATTATGCAATCCTCTTTACCCACCCACGATTGTGGGTGACCATTGAGGCCACGGATGGGCCAACAACTCAGGCAGTGTTGATTCTCAACAAAGAATCACTGGCACCCATTGAAGCCGCCAAAGGCGAGCTCAATTTTGGCTTCGGATCCGTTACCGTAAAGGTATACAAATCGGATGCAACGGCCGGAGGAGACCCCGTCGTCTGTAAAAAGACGACTGAACAGGGTCCTCCTGCGGAGATCGGAGCAACCGATGATGAACTGGAGCCCGGCTACACGTCGGACGCGTCAACTCTGACACGGGGCCTTGAGACCATGTGTCACGAGTTGGACGAGGACGACTTCACGCTGTCTGACGAAGAAGACAGCAACAATACGGTGGTGAGGGTTGAGTCTCCGCATGTCCTTGAGACTACGACAGATAAACCTTCACCACTGTAAAGCAGCATCTGCTGCCCTGATGCTCCGCCTGGCTGGAGGCGGAGACGATATAATACTAGTCCAAGAACCTTGGGTGTTCGGAGGCAAGGTTTGCGGACTAGGAAACAAAAATTATAAGCTCTTAGTAGCTGAAAATGAAGGTAACAAACGTACCTCTATACACGCGAAATTTTTCTGCTCCATCATTTTAGCAATGGGGACAACACAGCGGTAAGCTTGGGGCTCCAGTCACTTCCGATACGGCTACTGTCTGCCTACATGGCCGATGATAGCACTGGCCCACCTGTGCGAGAAGCACAAAATCGGCCTAGTTATAGGCTGCGACGCCAATGCCCACCACACTCAGTGGGGGAGCACGGACACAAATCCGAGGGGTGAATCACTCATATTCTTCATCCTTAGTACTAACCTTTTAGTATGTAACACGCGAAATGATCCCACCTTTATTATTAAAAATAGGAGAGAGGTCATCGATTTGACCCTTATCTCACAATCTATGAGTGACCAGCTAACAAGTTGGAGAGTATCTGATGACCACTCCTTCTCTGATCACAGGTACATAGAATTCGAGCTTCTCGCAAGCCATCCATAACCAGTTCACTTCGCAAATCAGAAGAAAGCGAACTGGGAAACCTTCAAAGCTAAACTTGACCGGACCCTTTCGGAACACCCACCAAAAGGTCCAGACAACTTGGCTCATCTCTGTAATCTCACAGAGATCCTCACTATAGCATGCAATAGGGCTTTCAAGGTAGCCTGCCCTATCAGTAAGCCAATGCGCAAGAAGAAACCACCTTGGTGGACACCTCAACTAAATGTCCTTCGACAAAGTTGCAGGTCTCTCTTCAATGCGGGAAAAGCGCAAAATAACTGCCTTCAATGGTCTAAATATAAATCAAGTCTGGCTGAATACAAAAAAGCCACCAGACGGGAAAAGGGAAATCTTGGAGAGATTTCTGCACAGATATTGATTCAACTAAGGCTCAGAAAAGTTCTATCAAAATTCACCCCTACACTAGGTTATCTGAAAAAGGATGACAACTCAGAGTCACTGGACATCCTCCTTAAAACGCACTTCCCTGGCTGCTCCGAGCAGTCCGCGAGGTGCACATCTTTAAAATCCCTTATACATAAAGGAAACATAAACTTCAAGCCGTTTAAATCCCCAGGCCCAGATCAAATAAGCCCAGTCCAATTACAAAAGGCGGGCAATACAGCCATAAACTGGCTACACGAAATCTTTGGGAAGATTCTGAAGACTGGTCGTATCCCACCGACATGGCTCCAGTCTAAAATAAGTTTCATATCCAAAGCTGGGAAGCCACCGCACACCAGCGCCAAAGATTTCAGACCCATCAGTCTGTCAGCATCAGTTTTAGCATGAAGGACTAAAGACTCTGGAACGACTCATAAGTCTCCATCTCACAGCATCTATTGACTTTAATCTTATGTCGGAGTCCCAACATGCCTACAGGAAGGGCTGATCCACAGATACTGTCCTTCACTCTGTGGTCTCCATGATAGAGAAATCTCTACTCCATTAGGATTGTACCATAATAGCATTCCTTGACATTGAAGGCGCATTTAACAACGTCACTCCGGCAGCCATAACTGGAGCTCTGCTGAGCCTGGGGATTGACACCAGTCTAGTGGGATTGATCAATCAAGTGCTCACTTGCAGGATTGTGATACCCACACTTGGGTCCTGTCACTCCTACTATGGAACATAGCAATTAATAAATTGCTGCGGGACATAGAGTGGGGCGGCTGCC
Source organism: Drosophila cyrtoloma (assembly GCA_035042485.1). Lineage (NCBI taxonomy): Eukaryota > Metazoa > Arthropoda > Insecta > Diptera > Drosophilidae > Drosophila > Drosophila cyrtoloma. Next base: position 103,667 of record JAWNLH010000089.1, on the reverse strand, counting down.
ATACGGTTGCATACGCAGATGACGTTGCTGTAATTTTTAGGGGAAAATACCCACAAACTCTCTGTGACCTCATGACTAGTAAACTAAAGACACTATCATGATGGGCACAGGAGAGTGGATTAGGTGTAAGCCCTAATAAAACTGAACTCGTTCTTTTTGCAAGAAATTACAAAGTCCCCTCTCTTGCCTCGACACATGAGACCGGCCTGAATAGCGAAATTCATAAACGCTTCTGGCTTGTCAAATGTCTAAATCCTTTGAAATATTTTTAAAAGAGCACGATTGAAGGGAAAATCCCTAGATCCATTCGGTATCACAACGGGCCATATATGACCTATGTGTGTCAGCCCACCGGGCTGACAGCCTATACAACCTAACCTAACCTAGTGTAGGAAAACGTTCATGTGAGAGGTGTCGTATGAGTTTCATCCATTGATAAAGAAAATGAGAAGAGGGAAGCGAGAATTACATTTCCAGTGAACTGCATAATGAAGCAATTAAAAGTGAAAAGCAATAACCCACTTCCTGTCATAGAATTCTCATTTCCCTACTACTAAAATCTTAACATGGATACTCGACAGACGAAAAACTAAACTTCATATATTATTCTTCATTAAATATCGACAAGGTTCTTAATTCTACGGTGTATTAAATATCAAGATATAGCCTATAAGTACATTATTAACCAGAGAGAAAGTTGAAGTCGGGAGTAACCAACTGCAAAATACTTTGATAACATAAGTTATTCCAGTGGATAACTATTAACAAAGAACAGGGTTGGTGTAGCCAAGAAGTACTTTTCAAGCTTGTCTTTAAACTTAGTAACTGTTCGTTGCATAAAGCATTTTTTATGCAAACATGAAAACATTAAACTATTTAAATTAGCAAGTTTATTTATGACCGAAATAAAAACGCTCGTCCGTCTTGCTCGAATCTCCAACTCGGACTCTATCGATAGTGAAACTATCGATATTTTCTAAAATTACAATGTAGTGTTTACATAAGTGAATAAGATTTAACAGAGTTATTTAACGTAGCGATAAATTGACAAAATAACAGCTGATCATTCAATATCAGTTGTATTCAAATTAGTTTGACCAAACATCCCGTCCACCTTGAAAGGATCTGCTTTCAACACATCAAGCCTCCATCGGTAAGGTGGCCAATTTGTGTACTGGTCGGCACCAGATGCCATCGGCTGTACGAAGATGAACAACTCGAACATGACCATCCTTTCCAGCTACAAGTGATTCGATGCGGCCGAGCTTCCATTACTGAGGCGGAAGATTGTCGTTATGGATTATGACCATTGTTCCAATAGCGAGATTTGACGACGATGATGTCCATTTGGTTCGAGCACGAAGCTCGTGAATATAGTCTGATGACCAACGACCCCAAAATTGCTGTTTAGCAGCGGTTTTCACTTCAAACCGCTCCAAATTGTTGAGATGAGGCGATCCTATCGTGTGTTCAGGAAGTTCGCGGAGAGATTTTCCAACTAACAAGTGTCCTGGGGTGATTGCTGATCGTTGGGATCAGGCGACATAGGTGACAATGGGTGAGAATTGAGGACAGCTTCGATTTCTGTTGTGATCGTGCAGAGCTCTTCAAATTTTAGGCGAGTATTCGATAGCGTCTTCTGCAGCAACCCCTTTGCGCTCTTAACTGCTGCTTCCCAGAGTCTGCCAAAGTGGGGTGCCCTAGGTGGAATAAAATGAAACGACACGAAATCCGAAGCACATTACTCTGATATTGCGTCTTGAGTAGATTGATCAAACAAAATTTGTTTCAATGCCACGAAATATACGGCATGTGGCTCTTCGGCGAATATACAATTGATTTTGTTGTAAACTTGGGCCAACAAATGTGCTCCACATAATTCCAGTTTAGGAAGCGATTTCTTCTTTACTGTGGCCACTCTGGACTTGGCAGTGAGAAGACGAACAACAATGTTTCCGCGAGCAGATTCCGTCACAGAATCCATGCAATTGAGATGAGCTTTGATTGATCTGTTTGCAGTATCGGGGTACAACAAGTGACGAAATGGTTTGGCATGATTTCAGGCACTTCTTCCAGGCCAGTTCAAGATGCTGTGGTACCGATTCGTCCCAAGTAAGCTTTGCAAGCCAGAGCTCCTGTAGGACTATCTTTGCGACGATTATGAGTGGTGACACCAGTCCGAGAGGGTCGAACAACGCTGATGCAATTGACAGAATGGTCCTCTTGGTGACGGTCGACGAAGTGATTTTTGGTTTGAAGTGAAATAGCAGCATATCGGTGTGTTGATTCCAGCTGACGCCAAGTGCGCTGGTCAATCCGTTGTAATACGTATTGAAATCCTTGTTAGCGAAGTTTTCGATGAATTGGGCATGATTTGAATGCCACTTGGATAACGGAAAGTGACCACGATGCAGAATTTCCGTGACTTGATCCTTGATTGTGCGAAGGGTTTGTATGTCCTCACCTCCAGATAACAGGTCATCTACATAGAACGACGATTCAGTGACTGCAGTTACTCAGTTCGACACGGGTCTGCCAAATAATGCAGACTGCGTATGGCTAAGTATGGCGGCGAGGCTGCTCCATATTTAACCGTGTTGAGTTGATAAGTGCGAAGTGGTTCATTTGGAAGAGCTCGCCAGAGCATGTACTTGTATTTGTGATCATTTAAATCAAAATTTACCTGCCTGTACATCTTTGATAAATCAGCTGTTATGGCATAACGATGTAGTCTGAAACGCAAAAACAGCAAATATGAATCATCTTGGAGAGTCGGGCCGACAAGCAAATGATCATTGAGCGAAGAATTTCTCATCTGCCAGAACAATATTTTCTGGCATTTTCCATGTTGAAATGTCGATATTGATGTCCGTCTGATAAGCTATATGCGAGGTGGCGCAAAGATCTAGCGAAACATCAAAGGACGACAAACAAGATTTAATTGATGTAGTTGTAAGCGAAGTGATATCTGTACGTACATGGCCAATTCTGATGATTTGCACATCGTGTTTCTCTCTTTTAGACGAAGCTTCTGAGCGATCGAATTCACCTGCGAACACGAGTCCAGTAGAGCACGGCCTATTCTGTATGTGCCAGTTGAATATCTGACCAGGACCATAGCCGTTGCTAAAAGAGCCTGAGGTTGATAACGGTTTTTGATTTGCGAATGGTTGTGTGCTACTGCTTCGGTGGCTGGCGAAGAGCTTGGTTGTGTTGTTGTATGTAGCTTGTTATGTAACAAGGTATGGTGCGATCTCTGACAATGGCGGCAGCGATTTGTTGAAGGGCAATCGGCCATTTGATGACCCTTAGACAAACAATTAAAACACAGTCGGCGACGTTTGACGACATCAAAACGATGCAGCGCATCCAATGCTTTAAATTGTTCGCAAGCCATCAATTTGTGAGTTGAGCTTGAGCACAATGCACAAGCGGCGATAGCAAGTGCGAAAGACGAGTTATGTCCTTTGCCAGGATTACGAATCAGTTTTAAATGCGTTTGGTTAATTGTTGTACCTTTGGACAACAGGAATTGACAATGACGCTCCAGTACTTGTACGCACTGAGCCCAAGTCGGGATTGTTGTATAATCCAGCGATAAATTCCATTTGTTTCTAGTTTCCTGATCTCATTTATCCAGAACCACATAGATTAACATGGCTTGAGCTATGTCGATGTCAGAGCCCAAGCACGAAAGCGAACTAAATAATGCCGATGTATTATCAATTAACGAACATAGCTGAGTAGCGTTTGACGAACTAGCTGAAAGCAACTGAAAAATAAACGATATTGTCTTTGTAAATATCAATGCTGGCTTGTCATACAGAGACTTTAATATTTCTAAGGCCTTAGCGTAGTTATCATTGGTGATTGCAAATGCCCTCACGCACTCCAGTGTAGCACTCTTTAAGCAGTTGAGTAGATAGTTAAACTTGACAATGCTTGTTATTTGCGCTCCGTTCACGATTTGATTAAACGGGCAAATGAAGTTGTTATATTCCAGATGATTGCCATCGAATGTCGGCAAGGCCAAACAAGGCGGACGGGATGGTTGAAGATGGTAAGCAACGTGCGATGTAGTGTCATCAATGACTGTACTATTTAAGTCTTCACAAAGCAATTTCTTAATTGCCAACTTGTTGTGTACATAGTTGTCTTCCAGTACGCGCTGGCGTCGGTGGTCTTCCACGGAACGCGACATATTTACAGATGTGTAATGAAATCGAAGAGAATTTGGCGCGGAGCTTAACTTCTGCTTGACGCGCCAAAAACGACGAAAATGATTGTTGTGTGTATGTGTGTATATGAACTACAACAGTATCGATTGCAGTTGCAGCTCTTACACAAACCCCAAGCATTGCATTGCAAGCAATTGAAAGCCAAGTCGAATTTGTTTAGTTTGTGTGTACACTCAAGCGGAATTTGTTAACCTAACGAAATGCGAAATTGTCCAATTATTTATTAATAATTTGTTTAAGCACTGCACCACGTTGGGCGCCAAAATGTTCGTTGCATAAAGCATTTTTTATGCAAACATGAAACTTCAGATCTGGGCGGTGTTTAAAATATTTAAATTACCAAGTTTATTTATGACCGAAACAAAGGCGCGTGTCTGTCTTGCTTGAATCTCCAACTCGGACTCTATCAATAATGAAACTATCGTTATTTACTAAAATTACAATGTAGTGTTTACATAAGTGAATAAGATTTAACAGAGTTATTTAACGTAGCGATAAATTGACAAAATAACAGCTGATCATTCAATATCAGTTGTATTCCAATTAGTTTGACCAAACAGTACCGTTCCTTCGAAGTTTGGTAACTGTAGTTATTAAATTACGGGAGATATAGAATTTCAGTATTTTTGTGGGGGTCCAAAACTTTCATTCCAGATTTTTGAAGAGTGTTACTAGCAATATACCTTTCAGATTTGGTGACTCCAGCTTTCAAATTCAGATCTATAGGGCCGAAGTTCCTGAGGACGGCGGGTGTGGGCGTGGTCAAAAAATAACGATTCTTGGAGGAGGTTACCAGCAACTTATCTTCCAAGTTTGGTCACTCTATATTTAAAATGGTGACAGATACTCTGATTTATCGATATACAATCTCCGATATATCGTCATTGGCGATTATGGGCGCAGGTGCGGGCGTGGCTATAAAATTTTATTATCTGTTCTTAAAGGCGGCGTCCATTAACATAACTGCCAAATTTTGACGTCTCTAACTCGAAAACTTGTAACGAACACGTTGAAGTATGCAGCAAACTGGAGGCACACTCTGCCTCTGGTCGAATGTGCTCAGGGAAAATCGGGTAGGTGCTTTTGCTACCTAGTAAGCTGCCGTATTACATAACTAAAAATAGTAGAGAGAGTGCTAAAGGAACGGAATAAAACAACCAGACAGAATAGCTAACAGAATCCACTAATGATATATTTAGATTGAAGAACAGATATGTTGATGTTCTTCTTCTTTTATGCGCCCAACCTGTAAAGACTAATATTCGGTGCCTTTACCCTATTAAAGATGCAAAACCATATTTATATCAGGAGTCCATTAAACTATTTTAATCCATAATTAATTCCTTATATACTTCATAATGATGGTTTTAGTTCTTTTATTTTTAACACTCATTTTAAGAGTTTTACTTAATTACTAGTTTTCAAGTTTCATGTTTGGGATGGTTACTTAATTACTAATAATTCATTGAATTTCTTTTCCTTTAATTTGGATCTAATAATATTCAATAATAAACGTATGCTACAAAGGCCATTGGCTATATAATTTGAGTTAACTATAACATATACATACAGAGTTTAGTTAGTGGATTATAAAATTAAATATTAATTCCTCGCAAATTCATTCTATGATAATTAAAACTAAAGTTTAATTAATCATAGAGTTGTGTAGCCTTATAGAGTTCAGTCCTAAATAATCGAAGTTTTGCAGTGCGGTCACTATTTCTTCAGGATGATTCGGTCAACCGCCGCTCACATATGATCCGATACTTGCACAAGTTGGTGCCCTTTATGCCAATCAGATGTTAGATTTGCGTCCGAGACTTCGGCGCTGACCCGCCTTAAAAGGGCTGGTACTGCTGCACGTGAGCACTGTACTGATGTATTTCCCCTATTACACACCCAACAGATTAACAGCAAGTTAATTGTTAACGGCGCAGATTCAATTACAGAAAGGGCACTGGCACACTGTAAGTGATCACAATTTGAATGATTGGTGTAGCTGCCCTGTCACAATTTGGTTATTTCAGCCGCCACGTCGCGAATGTAATATCCGAATAATTAGAAAGGAAACTTTGATACCAGCCGGTCATACCCGAAAAGCGCCTGAACTGGCGATTAGTTTTGTGTATTGAAATTCCGAGATAGCCTGAATTTTATTTGGATTTATTCTCAATGTGGATTCACCTACAATATATCCTAAATATTCCACTTTCTTCATACAAAATTGACTCTTATTAACGTTTATCGTGAGACTAGCCTTTCGAAGTTGCGTTCCTACTTCTGCCAGGTGAGACAAGTGCTCCTCAAAGTTGGTGGACAGCTCTAATAAGTCATCCAAATAAACTAGTACGTGGGACTTCATGATATAAGGTATGACTTGATGCATAAGTCTGCACAATGATTGAGGAGCATTCGTTAATCCGAATGACGACTTAACAGTCCTTCGAATAGAGGTGAAGGAAATGCATCCTTAACTGTAACTGAGTTTAGCTTCCTTGAATCTAAACAAATCCCCACTTTACTTGGCTTTAGGACAAGAACAGCCGGAGAGGACCAGGCAGAGATAGGTACTTTTTCAAGGACTCCTAACTCAATCATTCTGTCGATTTCCGTACACATCTATTGCTCTTTAGCAGGGGACAACGGATAATATCTTTGCTTGATGGGCTTAGCATCACCAGTATCAATAGTGTGTTCGATTAAAGAGGATTTTCCTAACCCATCTCATTCCGAGGAGGGGAAAAAATCGACAACAGCTTTTAAGCGATTCCTCTCGGTAACACTACGACGAATATTATTAGACGTTTGATCACTGCAGTCTAATATTAATACCGAATGACTTCCAAAAATCCATTCCACAGATGATGTTTTGTGTGATTGAAGCTACAACCATAAATTCAACTGCTTTCTGTAGTAAGTCATCCTCTAACGGAATAAGAAGAGTACCTAATGCTTTTTGACGTGCAGTTCTGTTCTGTAGTGCGAAAATTGCCTTTCAATTTTTTAAGCTTTAGGTCTGCTGCAAGCAATCGTGTGGCCAATTGTCCTCCGATCACGCTTTTATTAGCACCACTATCCAATAATGCTAAATAGCTTTGACCGAATAACATAAGATTTATATATGGATGCGAATCATTACAGATCCGGATGGTAGAGACAAATGTAATGTTCGTTAGCGATCATTTGTTTCTCCAAAATTCATTCATTCTAACTGAAGAACGAATTTTGGAAAGCGACTTTATTTTCAAACAGAATATTTCCGCTCTTTGCTGGTAATGTTCTTTCAATTTGACATGCAACTGTTTGAATCTTAGATTCTTCGATAAGTCCGTGTTATTGTTATGAATTTGTGGGGTACAAATTGAATCTTTTTCATTGTTTGATAGTTGATCGGAGTCTGTAGGTGGATATCCACTGATTATCCTCGGTGGACATCCTGTTGCAAGTTTTCCGATACGGTGTTGCACTTACGACCTGTCGGTTTGTAAGTATCAAAACGGCCACAACCATAGCAAAATACGCCTCTGGTTTTTATACAATCTTGATATCTAAGACCTATCTCATCACAATTCCAACATTTTATTCAATCAACTTATCGTATTGCATTTATCTCGGTTGCCTCTGCAGAATCTGTATGGGAAGTATCTATCGATTCTTCCTCATGCATGACTTCATTAAGAAAACGCCGGCGGCTAGTTGGCCGAGGCACAGGTTTTGAAGACATACTTAAACAGAATTGTTCGAAGGGTTGCTATATTGGGTGTAGCTACATGAAATGGTTCTAACATCAGTTCAGGCTTAAGATTTCTTTTAATATTAGCCACTAACTCCCGACCTGTCATTGGTTCTCGGAGTGCATCAGCAATACACAGAATAGCATCCAAAAATGTATCAAAGCTTTCTCCATTTCATTGTTTTCGAGATCTCAAAGAATCTTTTATCTCCTCATCTGAGCGTTGATCTCTATATCGCTCACGCAAGGCATCGCATAGTTGCAACCAATTAGACTGACTATTTGTTCTTTGAAACCGCCTGTAGAACTGTAATGCAGGTCCACAGAACAAAATATTTGCAAATTGATAAAGCAAATTCCAATTTCCGTTCAGGCATTGGTCGGTCAAGCGATTGATCTGGTAAATAAAATCGTCCACGGAAATTTCATTAATGGATCCAGAGAATTGTGCATGCGAACTCGAAATAATACTTGAGACTGTCGGGTTGTTCAATGGAATCAGTGCTTCGATTACCTCCAGCTGTTCGAATCCTTTGATATCTATTATTATTATTATTATTTGAATTCATTAAATTATTTTGCTTGACTCCTGATTCAATTCGAGCTTCCTGCTGGTTATTAGAGATATTAAGGTTTCTTATAGCTAAACTGATCTCGTCAGTCACTGTTGCAACCAGACTGACTCGAAATGTATCTAACGGGTTTGAAATAAGATGCTGAATTCGCTGTTCAGAAAGGATGGGTGGGTCAAGCGAAACATTGGATAAATCATGTCTATTCCTGACATTAAGGGGCTGTTCCGATGACTGACTTTCGACATTATTTAAGTGGGAAAGTGTAAATGGGAGTCTTCGCGACGAACATGTTTCATTTGTACGTAACCAGGTTACCAAATAAGCTCGATGGAATTTATGTTTGCAGGGGGTCTCCGCAATTTCAGTAGTAATCAAGACTGGGTCAAGGCTCTCTACAAATGTTACACAACACTATATCAGCATTTATGCTAGCTGCTATATCTTCGTTACTTCGCTGCACTGCCATTATAGTAATTGGTATATTTTAACTAGCGAATATTCGAAATTTACGTTAATCAAAAAATCTTAAAATAATTTTATATTTAAATTTATGATACTAGATTTGGATAAAATGTAATAATATTTAGTTAACTATCAAACGATAGGCGATAAGTGAATAATGGATGAAACTATCGAATTTATGAATCACTTGGGATTTATCCGTTAATAAAATGGTTGCATCTTGAAATTATAAATATGTCAATCGTGATTTCCCTTAACCAATAACTGATTCTACTTTAATTTGAAGAACTGTTTTCGGAAAAGAGAAAAGTGGCGATATAATCCACCAAGAACAATCTCATTCTCTTTTAACAATAATTGTGGTATTTCTTTATAAATCTATCAACTGGCTTAGATCGACATGAAGCCAATACTAAAATTCCGAAAGCAGAAAAGAATTCAAAATCATTTATGTTTTTTAGCTAACGGTGGTTAATTTAAGTATTTTTTCTTTCGTATTTATTGATTATTGGTCAGACACCGCAAAACTGATAGATTACCAGCAATTCCTAATAATTACTAATACGCATGGTGGTTGATTTCAGGAAAATGAGAATTCAGAGAGGTTAACGGTTTTGTGGGGATTTGGGCGAGGCTATACGAAATTCGGACAATCAAATTGTTGAGGCTGTTGGAGTTGGAGAAGTAACCGTACAACGTTATTCGTAACCCCATACGTTGGGCGCCATTTATTTATGTAACGAACACGTTGAAGTGTGCAGCAAACTGGAGGCGTACTCTACCTACAGGATGGGCTGTGCTCCGGAAAAATGGGGTGGGTGCTTTTGCTACCTAGTAAGCTGCCGTGTCACATAACTAAAAAAATAGTAGACACAGTGCTAAAACAACCAGACAGAATAGCTAAGAGAATCAGCTAATGATATATTTAGATCGAAGAACAGAGATGTTGGTGTTCTTCTTGTACCCGCCCAACATATAAAGACTAATATTCGGCGCCTTTACCCTATTAAAGACGTAAAGCCATAATTATCTCAGGAGCCCATTAAACTATTTCAATCCATAATTAATTCCTTATATACTTCATAATGATGGTTTTGGTTCCATTATTTTTAACATTAATTTTAGGAGCTTTACTTAATTACTAGTTTTCAAGTTTCATGTTTGGGATGGTTACTTAATTCCTAATAATTCATTAAATTTATTTTTCTTCAATTAGGCTCTAATAATATTCAATAATAAACTTATGCTACAAAGGCCCTTAGCTATATATATATGTAAATTGAGTTAACTAAATCAGGCAGGTATTTACATATGTCTTTGTATGACACATATGTTATATGGTCATTATTAGTTGGTTATTTTTTTATAACTTAACTCTGTTCCAAGTTTGGTAACTGCATCTCTTAAATTTCGGGAGATATGGGCTTTTATCGTTTTAATGGGCGCGAGTGGGCGTTTTCCAATATTTTTGAAGAGTGTTACTGACAATATACAGTGTCTCATAGCTTATTTCGACCAGTGTCTAGCAAAAAATTTAAACTGATATAAAGAAACTTTAGTTTTTATTAAAATATTAATTAATTAATTAAAATTTGTCAAAAACTGAAAACATATTTAAAATATATGTCACAGCTTATTTCGAGCAGTCGTAAAAAAGTATCATATTTGGCGTATAAGAACTTTAATAAGGATGTTACTATTCCGGACTTATGCTTGGGGTCGTTGTCCTGGTAGAACCGGAAAGTACGTCGGATTCCTAGCTTCTCGGCACTTTGGAGTACATTTTCCTCTAATACTGAGGTACACATTCCTGTCCATTGTTGTTTCAATACACACCAAATTTCCGACGCCGGCTGTCGAGGTAGATGCCCATACAATGACACTTCTTCCGCCGTGCTTGACTGTTGCTTTTAGGTTTTTGGGATTCAGCTCAGTAATTGGGCTGTCGCCACACATAATTCCGTCCGTCAGAACCAAAAATGTTGAATTTGGACTCATCATCAAATATGACTGTGTTCCAGAACTCCACATCCTTGTCCAAGTGGTTTTGGCGAACGTCATCCTAATCCTTTTATTTTTGTGCTTATAAAGGGCTTCTTCCGTGGTAATCGGGCATTAAAGTCATGGTTGCGCAGAACCCGGCGCACAGTTTCCACACTGCACTTTCCACCCATTTCATCCTCCACCTATTGAGTTAGTTTTGGAGCCGATAGCTTTGGATTTTCCCTTATTTTCCTGATGATCCTCCGCTCTTCCTGTTCGGTGAAAATCTTGTTTGGTGCCATTCTGCCATTGTCCTCTGTCCGATTTTCGTCGACGAAGCGACGAATGATGTTGTATAGAGTTGACCTATTTAAATTCACCATTTCAGCTATTTGGCGATGTGAATATCCGATCTTGAAGTGTTCCAGGATGAGATTCCGTTGTTCAATGGTAGTCCGTTTGCCAATAGTCCTTTTTGGATGGTTGCACCCGAGATAGAGGATATAACTATCCTGACTACGAAGGATTGGTCTATTTTTACCGAAAATATTCAACCTGACCTAAAAAATCCGGGTTTTATGGCACCCAGGTGTGCATTATGCCACTGTCTGAAATAGGCAGTGACCATAAATTAAGGTAATTTTTTACATAACCCGACCTAGCAGGTGGGAAAACCCCAGTTTATGAGGGTCATATAATCATTTAGGTGGTTAATATATGTACCTGCCATCGGTCTTTGGAATTTTTGAAAAATACTGTATAATTAGTTTATGGCAGGCAATTAAAATTTTTGCTAGACACTGTCTGAAATAAGCTGTGAGACACTATATATATACTTAATTTGAGTTAACTAAATCAGGCAGGTATTTACATATGTCTTTGTATGACACATCTGTTATATGGTCATTATTAGTTGGTTTTTTTTTATAACTTAACTCTGTTCCAAGTTTGGTAACTGCATCTTTTAAATTTCGGGAGATATGGGCTTTTATCGTTTTTGTGGGCGGGAGTGGGCGTTCTCCAATATTTTTGAAGAGTGTTACTAACAATATACAGTGTCTCACAGCTTATTTCGACCAGTGTCTAGCAAAAAATTTAAAGTGATATAAAGAAACTTTAGTTTTTATTAAAATATTAATTAATTAATTAAAATTTGTCAAAAACTGAAAACATATTCAAAATATATGTCACAGCTTATTTCGAACAGTCGTAAAAAGTATCATATTTGGCGTATAAGAACTTTAATAAGGATGTTACTATTCCGGACTTATGCTTGGGGTCGTTGTCCTGGTAGAACCGGAAAGTACGTCGGATTCCTAGCTTCTCGGCACTTTGGAGTACATTTTCCTCTAATACTGAGGTACACATTCCTGTCCATTGTTGTTTCAATACACACCAAATTTCCGACGCCGGCTGTCGAGGTAGATGCCCATACAATGACACTTTTTCCGCCGTGCTTGACTGTTGCTTTTAGGTTTTTGGGATTCAGCTCAGTATTGGGCTGTCGCCACACATAATTCCGTCCGTCAGAACCAAAAATGTTGAATTTGGACTCATCTGCAAATATGACTGTGTTCCAGATCTACAAATCCTTGTCCAAGTGGGTTTTGGCGAACGTCATCCTAATCCCTTTATTCTTCTTCCGTGGTACTCGGGCATTAAAGTCATGGTTGCGCAGAACCCGGCGCACAGTTTCCACACTGCACTTTTCACCCATTTCATCCTCCACCTGTTGAGTTAGTTTTGGAGCCGATAGCTTGGGATTTTCCCTTATTTTCCTGATGATCCTCCGCTCTTCCTGTTCGGTGAAAATCTTGTTTGGTGCCATTCTGCCATTGTCCTCTGTGCGATTTTCGTCGACGAAGCGACGAATGATGCTGTATAGAGTTGACCTGTTTAAATTGACCATTTCAGCTATTTGGCGATGTGAATTTCCGATCTTGAAGTGGTCCAAGATGAGTTTCCGTTGTTCAATAGTCCTTTTTGGATGGTTGCACCCGAGGTGCAGGATATTACTAATCTGACTACGAAGGATTGGCCTATTTACACAGAAGATAATCAACCTGCCGTAAAAATTCCGGGTTTTATGGCACCCAGGTGTCCATAATGTCAATGTTCGAAATAAGCTGTGACCATAAATTAAGGTAATTTTTTACATAACCCGACCCAGCAGGTGGGGAAACCGAAGATTATTGGGAATTTTTGGCATTTTTGAAAAATAGCGTATAATTAGTTAATGGCAGGCAATTCAAATTTTTGCTAGACACTGGTCAAAACAAGGTCTGAGACTGTACATACCTTTCAGATATGGTGCCTATAGCTTTCAAATTGTGTGTGATATATGGTCTTATCGATGTACACTAACAGGTGTGGCGTTGCCATCCAATTTTTTATCGATCTCTTAGAAGAGTTACCAGTAACATAATTTTAAAATTTGGTGACTCAACTTTCAAATTGTGGAAGATATGCACATTTCAGATTTCTAGGGCAGAAGTTCCTGGGACGTGTGCGTGGTCTGAAAATGTATATGCCGATCCTTGGAGGAGGTCACCAGCAAGATACCTTCTAAGATTGGTCTCTCTATTTTTTAAATTGTGGCAGATATGCGGGCTTATCGGCAAACCAAATAAGCAATTCAGTTATTTTGATGCTTATGGAAATTTAGCGCCGCCTTTAGATCTTATTATATATTTAAGAAAGAATATAAAAGACAATTATAATCAAGTTCAACGATTTGGTTATTTTAACTGTGGACACTTGTGTTTAACATTTTTATTAAAGCAGCATAAAGATATTGATTAAAATTAAGTTATATTTAACTTTTAAAATATATAAATAAAGAAAATAAGACAAGACAATATTTTATTTTAGTATATATCAACTACATATCGTCATACTATCTTTGGTGTTATAAACCATCTGAAAAACCGCGTTAAATCGTGTTAAACAACATGATAAACCGGATAAGCCATGTCCTCAGCACCTTTGGTGTTTCAATGTAGCTTGAAACTATTAGTGGAGTATATTTATTTATATTTATCTCCAGCCTTCATATTTGGGACATTGTGTATTCGCTGCCCTTGTCCTGGAATTTATCCATTTTTCCACAAACTATTGTCGAATGATTTTTGATGATCTCTTCTATATCACTTTACGCTGTTACGCCACACATATTTGATTGATCTGAATTGATTTTCAATAACATTTCATCCTCGTTGAATTTTATGTACTCCACAAAGAGTTCTATATTCACTTTGCAGGCTATGTGGGGGATTAATACACTTTGTATTAGTGGGACCATTTCTTGAGCTGCTTCACTTAGAAACTCTGCTGGTTCCACTAAGTTTCTGTGTTTATTCCCAAATGAGAATGTTAAAATCCGGTTTTAAACCCGCTCAAAATCAGTTTCACCTGGGTATTTACAGGTGTAAGCATTAGCATATTATAGGAATTGGAGAAAAGATGCGCGTTCCACTTTGCTGATGCAATTCAGATATTGCATGCGGTGTAGACCTCGTCTTAATTTGATGGTCTAGTAGAGTTGATGACGTTGGTGGCGACGGAGTTGATGTTGGTGTTGGTGATTGAGCTGATGATGAAATGATGATGGATAAGATTGATGGTCATGTTTGATGAGTTTGCGTTATTTAATCAATTTCCACTAGCCATATAGGTTAAATTATCAAAATAATTGGGATGACTCTGTCCTTGAGCCGAGTTGTTGTTTTTATTTATTTTGTTTTTTATAAAACTTTGATAAAGCAAAACGAACGAGTTGACGATTGACGAGTTCGAAAACTACTTAGGCTTTAGAAATCACAATCTGTAATGTTAGGTATGAAGCCTTCATGAAATTATCGTAATGTTACAGGTCACTCAAATGGAGTGCACTGTAAAGGGATAGAACCAAACACACGAAGAATGTAACAGCACATGGCAAACGTACGTGCGAAATATCTACTTAACAATAGTTTATATCAAAAATACTATAATTATAGTGTGGGAAAACGTTCGCGTGAGAGGTGTCGTATGAGTTTTATCCATTGATAAAGAAAGTGAGAGGAGAGAAGCGAGAATTACATTTCCACTGAACTGCATAATGAAGCAATTAAAAGTGAAAAGCAATAACCCACTCCCTGTCATAGAATTGTCATTTCCCTACTACTAATATCTTAACATGGATACTCGACATGTGAAAAACTAAACTCTTATCGCTTCATTTTAAATTCATTAAGAACTTCATATATTATTCTTCATTAAATATCGGCAAGCGGCTAACATGGTTCTTAATTCTACTGTGTTTTAAGTATCAAGATATATAAGTACATTATTAACCAGAGAGAAAGTTGCAGTTATTAACCAACTGTAACGTAAAGTCGAAACGAATCTTCTAACTAACTGGCTTCTATAGGGGATTGAAAAAACAAATACAACCTACTAAGGAGCCACGGAATCACAGCGGAGGTCGGGACCCTTTGATACCCTAGCTCTTTCGGGAGGGTTGCTGTGTCCTGTGGCTCTATTACATAATGTTTAAATTATTAAAGAGTCCCTTCTGAATTAAATAGGAAGTGTTAGACTTCGAAATGCACAAAAAAATAAAATATCTGACGAAGTAACTAATATTAAAAGTGAATGTTGTGATATTTGCTCGACTATCTAAAAAAAATGTTGCGGGATCTCAGATGGTGATCGATCCTCGACGTCTCTACCCATCCAACTATGAATCGCAGAATGCGAGTTGTGAGATTCCCCAACAAAAAAAATTGTTCTATCTCATTATATCACTTCGGTCGGCCGCATATACTCGATAATTACTCCATCGTTGGTTTTACTGTAGTTATTTTTAATTTTTATTTGCTCCGATCATTCATATTGGAGCGTTAATTAAACTTACTACACTTAAAAGTTGGTATAAATGGGTAGCTTAAAAGTTAACATTGATTTCCAAAGGTATTTAATTTTTTTAACAAATGTACTTTAATAATTTTAATAACTATTAATTTAATACATTTCAGCCTGTAATTTGTATTTTTATTTTTGTAAGATCAAATAATTGTTTTTTCGTGTTTTTATCCTTTATTTATTATTATTAATAACTAATTTTTTTATTTATAATTTTATTTTAATGTTCCCTGCTTTTACAATGTTGGCTGGTGAGGCTCTTGTTTTCTTAATATATAATATTTTCATTAATTTTAATTTTAATTTTTTTTCTATAATTAATTTTGTTTTCTTTATTTACTAGGTGCCATGGTTAAATAGTGAACTTGTAGATTTCTTTTCTTTTATTATTTTTGGAATGTTACATTTTTTTTTCTATGAACGACTTTAAAGTGTCACGTGTGCATATAACTTTGTATGTAAGCATTGCAATCTAAGTTAAGTCAAAAGCTTTCGATTGGCGCCATCTATCGCGCACGCGGCACCGACGTTAAGCTTTCAAAGCTCCAAAGCTACATTCTAAGCCGAAAGCGCTCCCCTAGGCGAAAGCTTCAAGTTTAGCCTGGGATAAACTGCAGCCTAAATCGGATAAAAGTGCAAGCTGATGTGTTTATATATATAAAAGGTTAATTATTAGTGCGGATTTGGGTTTTATTTTTTTTGTTATTTTTCGTAGGGTTTAGGAATTCTTATTAATTTATTTTTTTATATGCTTGAATAAAATTTTTTTTTGGAAAAATTCGTGTGCTTCTCAAATTTGTCTTTTAAATTGTTGACTATGTTACGTACGAAAGCACGTGTATTAACACCGAATTTGACCAAATTTCAGTAAAAGTAGATTGTTGACTTACATTTTTTCCCGATGCGGTGAAAGGTCTTCCAACGATGGGTTTACTTCTTGTAGTCGTAGGTTTATATATATATATTATTTATTGTTTTCCACTGAAACTTAATTCATCATTCAATCACGTCAATAAAATGAATAAGGGGGAGTTATCTGGCGCATTTATTTTATTTTTTTTGGGATTTTAATAAGGGATTTTATTAGTCTTGCACTTAGACAAAAATACACAGCCGGTCAATTTTATTCATTTTATTTTGTAGTTCTGAGCTTATTTATGACATTGAGAAAAAAAATTTGAACTTTTCCTGTTTTACGTATTTAAAAAAAATTCCGAATCGATAGTTTATTTTTTTTTAGGATGTTTTAATTTCCCTGTGCTTTTAGTATATTAATTTTTTATGGCATTTCATTTTTTATTATTCCTTTAATGGCATTATTTCCTCAACTGAATCCTCCACGAGGGTGCCGACTGTAATAGCATTGCAGCGGTCCGCAAGGGACCGATTAACAAGGCAGTGTTGATTCTGAATAAAGAATGAGTGGCCCCAATTGAAGCTGCCAAGGGCGAGCTGAACTTTGGCTTCGGATCTATCACCGTAAAAGGTGTATAAATCAGATGCGACGGCCGGAGGGGACTCTGTTGTCTGTGACAAGACAGTCGAGGAGGGTCCTCCTCCGGAGATCGAAGAAACTGATGATGAGCTGGAGCCGGGCTATACGTCGGACGCGTCAACTCTGACTCAGAGCCTAGAGGCCATGTGTCATGAGTTGGACGAGGACGACTTTACACTGTCGGACACGGTGGTGAGGGTGGAATCTCCAGATGTCGCTGAGACTACCGCAGATAAACCTTCATCACTGTACAGCAGCATCCGCTGCCCTGATGCTCCGCCTGGCTGGTGGCGGAGACGACATAATACTAGTCAAAGAACCTTGGGTGATTGGAAGCAATGTTTGCCGGCTAGGAAGCAAAAACGACAAGCTCATTATAAGTCAAAATGAAGGTAAAACACGTACCTGCGTTCCCGCGAAAAACACCTAAGTATTTTTCTGCTCCATCATTTCAGTAATGGCGACAACACAGCGGTAAGCCTGGGGCTCCAGTCAGCTCCGATATGGCTACTGTCTGCCTACATGGCCCATGACAGCAGTGGTTCACCACCAGACGAGATCACGAGATCCCTCGTCCAGGAATACGAAAAGCATAAGATTGGCCTGATTATAGGCTGCGACGCCAATGCTCAGTGGGGGAGTACGGACATTAATTTGAGGGGTGAGTCACTCTTAACCTTCATCCTCAATACTAACCTATTAGTATGTAACATGGGAAATTATCCCACGTTTTTTTTTTTTTAAATAGGAGAGAGGTCATAGACTTGACTTTTATCTCACACTCTATGAATGACCAGCTGACAGAGTGTCCGATGACCACTTCTCTGATCATAGGTATATACAATTCGAGCTTCTATTAAGCCACCCAAAACCAGTTCACTTCCTAAATCAGAAGAAGGTGAACTGGAAAACCTTTAAAGCTAAACTTGACCGAACCCTTTCGGAACACCCACCTAAAGGTCCGGACAAATTAGCTCACCTCTGTAATCTCACAGACACTTTTACAATAGCATGCAATAAGGCCTTTAAAGCAGCCTGCCCTATCAGTGAGACAATGCGGAAGAAAAAACAACAATGGTGGACACCTGAACTAAATGTCCTTCGACAAAGTTGCAGGTCCCTATTTAATGCAGCGAAACTGCAAACCAATGATCTTCAATGATCACAATACAAGTAAAGTCTGGCGAAATACATAAAAGCCACCAGAAGGGCTAAAAGAAAATCTTGGAGAAATTTCTGCACTGATGGAGATTCAACTAACGAAGCTGCAAGGCTTAGAAAATTTCTATCGAAAATCAACCCCACAATAGGTTATCTGAAAAAGGATGACAACTCATGGTCGGTCTCCACTGAAGAATCACTGGACATTCTCCTCAGCACGCACTTCCC
The DNA here is from genome assembly GCA_035042485.1 of Drosophila cyrtoloma. Lineage (NCBI taxonomy): Eukaryota > Metazoa > Arthropoda > Insecta > Diptera > Drosophilidae > Drosophila > Drosophila cyrtoloma. The sequence continues at coordinate 84,887 of JAWNLH010000089.1, read as the reverse complement.
AGGCGGCTCTGAGCAGTCCTCAAGGATCATACCAACGACCTATGAAGGGATTACATCTATAAAATCTCTTCTACATAAGGATAATATAAAATGGGCAGTAAACAGCTTCAAGCCGTTTAAATCCAAACGACCGGATCAAATAAGCTCGGCCCAATTACAGAAGGCGGGCAACACAGCCATAAACTGGCTATACGAAATCTTTGGAAAGATTCTGAAGACTGGTCGAATCCCGCCGACATGGCTCCAGTCAAAAATAACTTTCATACCCAAAGTTGGGAAGCCATCACACACCAGCGCCAAAGATTTCAGACCCATCAGTCTGTCATCTTTCATGCTAAAGACTCTGGAACGACTCATAAGTCTCCATCTTACAGTATCCATTGACTCCAATCTTATGTCGGACTGTGATATCCACACTTGGGTCGTCAACTCTCTCGAGGTATGTCAGCAGAGGTACGCCACAAGAAGGCGTCCTGTCACCCCTACTATGGAACATAGTAATAAATAAATTGCTGTGGGACATGGGGGGGGGCGGCTGTCAAACGGTTGCATATGCAGATAACGTTGCGGTAATCTTCAGGGGAAAATACCCACAAACTCTCTTGGACCTCATGACTTGTAAACTAAAAACACTGTCGTGCTGGGCATGGGAGAGTGGATTCGGTGTAAACCCCAATAAAACTGAACTTGCTCTCTTCACAAGAAATTACAAAGTCCATCCTCTTGTCTCCCCCAGACTAAACAATGTGAATCTCTCCTTTAACAACAGTGCAAACTTCTTAGGTTTGACACTGGATAGGAAACTAGACTGGAACCTCAATACCCAAACACGGTTTAAAAAAGCAATAGTCGCCCTAAATACGTGTAGAAAATCCATTGGGCTCAAATGGGGTATGTCCCCAAATAAAGGCGATGGATGTACACATCCATAGTCAGATCTATACTTTTGTATGGAGTCACAGTATGGTGGCCCTGTCTCAAAAAGAAAAAACTCTAAATAAACTAAACAAGGTTCAGCGTATGGCCGAATTATGCATATCAGAGGCGCTACGTATCACACCTAGTGAGGCACTAGAAGAAGAAGGGGCACCAGATCTCCTTCCACTTCGGAACCTTCTCCGTAAGCTGTTTAAAAAGGAGAGCTGGAGCTAAGCCTCAGTCTGAGTCAAGTGGCAGGGAGGCTGTCAATGTGGACACCACAACCACAGAAGACCCTCCTGCCACAGTTCAGAGCGGTTGGGCTGCGCGGCCCACCGACTTGGCGGAGGACCTCACAGAAGATGAGAAGTTGGCGGACAGAACGCTCTGCCAAATGGATATGTTGGAAGATGAGGATATCCCCATGTCCTCACAGGAGCTGGCGGAGGAGCTGCAGGATGCAACAGCAGCTGACAACGACATGACGTGCAACGGTGACGGGGGCAGCTCAGCTGGAGCCTCCCCAGCAATAGATGGCCAGAGTTACCGACACAGGCCGCCTCGGCAGTCTTAGCAAGGATGTTTACCAAGCAACACCTTGGGCTAGCCCTGGTACAGAAGCCATGGGTGCACAATGGCATTAAAGGCCTGTACACAGCTGACTCGAAGGTAATCTGGGATCGGAGAGATCCAGCACCCAGAGCATGCATAATGGTAAGGAAAAGTATTAACTTTACTATCCTTTCAGAATTCCTGACTAGAGACTGCGTTCCCATATTGATGCAGACCAAGGGCAGCGCGGTCCCTGCGGCCATGGTGTCTGCGTATTTCGCAGGAGATGGAGCCTGCCCACCACCAGAAATAGAAAAACTGGTGGATTACTGCAGGAGGGAGAAAGTCCCAGTGTTCATCGGATGCGATGCCAATGCGCACCATACGATATGGGGCAGCAGCGACATCAATTTGAGGGGTGAGTGCCTAACGGATTTTATATTTAAATATAATCTACAATTAGACAATGTCGGATCTACACCGAAATTTGTAACTAGAATTGGGGAGGAGGTGCTAGACATCACCCTGATTAGTCGGTCCCTAAAACCTCACCTTAGGGACTGGCACGTTTCCCAAGAAGAATCAATGTCTGATCACAGAACTATCCTATTTAAGTTACAATTAAATACGGATAGTAGTATACCAGGTCGCAACCCCAGGAAAACCAACTGGGAAGGTTACAAGTCGACCTTAGGGCTCTCCCTAGCCAACGGGTTATCTGGTATACCCAGAAAGCCGCTAGAGCTGGACAGGGCTATTGGTGAGCTCAACAACTGCATAACTAATGCATTTGAGGATAACTACCCGGTAGGGAAAAAGAAGATGGAAAAGGATGCCCCATGGTGGAACGACAGCCTAGAAAGGCTGCGCGTGACCACATGTCGCCTCTTGAATAAAGCAAAAAGAGACGGAATATGGGAGTAGTACCATGAAAGCCTGACCTCCTACAATAAGGAGATAAGAAAGGCCAAACCGAAGAATTATAGGAACTTCTGCGAAAGCATAGTCAGCACAAGCGAAGGCGCCAGGCTCCATAGAGCACTGACGAAACGAGCGCCTGATGCGAACTTAGCATTAAAGCGTGGGGATAACTCCTTTACGAGCAGTAATTTGCAGAAACTAGTACTACTCTTCGAGACGCACTTCCCAGGAAGTACACCCCTGCAGGAAGAGGCTATCGAAAGGGAAAGTAGATACAGGTAGTCAACTGACGACTGGGCAAGGGAGAGACTTAATTGGGCAATTGGTACATTCCAGCCCTATAACTCCCCTGGAATGGACGGCATATCGCCCGCCTTCCTTCAAACGGGACAGGAAATACTCCTTTCCCGTATTAGGAAAGGATTAGTAAGTAGCCTAGCCCTCGGATACATACCCGGCGCATGGAGGAGAGCTAGGGTAGTCTTCATCCCCAAGGCAGGGGAAGAAAGACATTACCAGCCCAAAGTCCTTCAGACTCATCAGCTTAACATCGTTTTACTGAAAACGTTGGAAAAGCTGGTGGACTACAAAATGGCTTAAACAAAGGCCGCTGCACGCAACGCAGCATGCATACAGAGTAGGCAGGTCCACGGACACAGTACTTTATCAGCTGCGACGTACGTTGAGTGCGGCAATTGATAATAAGGAAGTAGCACTGTGTGCCTTCTTAGATATAGAAGGTGCCTTTGATAACACATCACACTATGCAATCAATGCTATCCTCGAGAGAAGAGGACTGCACAATACTACCAGCAGACGGATACTCGCACTGCTACGGTCCAGGCAGGCCACTGCATCATTACATGATAGCACTGTAACAGTCCTAACCACCAAAGGCTGTCCCCAAGGAGGGGTGTTGTCTCCGCTACTCTGGAGTATGTTAGTAGACGAACTACAGACTTGCTAACAGTGGTATTCAATGTCAAGGTTATGCCGATGACATTGTTATCATAGCGCGAGGCAAATTTGAAGAATCGCTCTGTGACATAGTTCAGTCAGGGCTAAGGATAACGTATGACTGGTGTATGGAGGTTGGACTCAACCTGAACCCTATGAAAACAGCCATCGTCCCCTTTACCAGACGATATAAGTTACAGAGGATGAGACAAATATGGCTCTCAGGGACCCTACTAGAAACGAGTAGGGAGGTCAAATACCTGGGAGTCACATTTGACAGCAGGCTTAACTTTGGCACTCATGTGCAGAACACGATATTAAAGTGCTCCAGAGCGCTTTATACATGTCGTAGTATTGCCGGTAAATCATGGGGTATATTAAGATGGCTATAACTAATGGTAGTAAGACCCATGTTAACCTATGGGATGGTAGCATGGGGTGACAGGGCGCGGCTGATCACCGTGAAGAAACAACTACAAAAGTTGCAAAGAATGGCCTGCGTATGTATGACAAGAGCTATACGCACCTGCCCAACAATGGCCCTTGAAGCTTTAATGGAGCTCACACCACTCCACCATATCATACGGCTCAAGCAGAAAGCCACGCTTCTAAGGATATCGCCAGAAGGAGTTGGGGGCAACCATATCCTAAGCCATAAAGATGCCCAACTCCTTTCAAACGAACTGCCCCTGCTGATGCAACCTAGGGACGAAATGATAGCCGAATACATATTCGAGCGAAATTTCACAGTTCGTATTAGTAGTAAAAGTGAATGGACAACTCTGGAGGAAGTCCATCCCATGAAACAGCAAACCATAAAATGGTACACCGATGGATCACTCACGAATCGGGGCACGGGTCTCGGAGTGGTGTGTCTTCGGGTATTCTACCATGAATCCCTGGGAACGCATAACAGCATAGGTGTGTGCGATAGGGAGATGTGCGGACTTCAACATAAAACGTAACTATCGGAATACGGATATATCCATCCTATCCGATAGTCAAGCAGCATTGAATGCTATAATCGGGACTAAGATAACATCGAAGGTAGTCCATGAAATTCGTTCAAAGCTAAACCTACTCGGGACTCACAACAGGCTCACCCTGCGATGAGTCCCGGGCCACAGGGACATAGCGGGAAACGAGGCGGCTGATAAGCAAGCAAGAATGGGGGCAGGAAGGCCCCGAACAGGACCAGAGCCGTATTGTGGCATAAGGAGACACACTATATGACTGGAACTTAGAAACGAGGAGAGACGGAGTCGGCAACAGAGCTGGTCAGAGGCAGTAGGACTCCGACAAGTCATATGTCTCCTAGGTGGTTATAATCTGGTACGATTTAAACAAATTATAACCATGGGAAAGAACAGCCTTAGGATACTTACCAGTCTATTGACAGGACTCTGTAGACTAAGAAGTCACCTAACTAAATTGGGTATATATAGTAGCGATCTGTGTAGGTTTTGTGAAAGAGAGGAGGAATCCTCGATGCACATTCTAGCAGACTGTGTCGCCTTAACTAGAAGAATACGCAGCATCCTAGGGCAGCACGTTTTGAATTGCAAAGACATAGAAGACCTCAACCCAACAAAGATCATCACGTTCGTGCGGGAGTTGTGGCTGATGGAAGAGCTATAGGCTCAGAAGGGGGCACAATAGATCAAATAGGTCGCGGTGCAGTTACGTAGACCCGAAAATGAATATCAGCTGGAAGAAAAGCTTAAACCAATAACGCAACCTCTTTAGAAAATTGTTAGAGGGAATATAATAGCAAATCAGTTGATGAAAGTAAAAAAAGAAGCAGAAGGACATGTACATAAAATTTAATTGAGTTGGAAAGTGGTGAAAAGTGGAATCTTACTCCTGGATTATATTCTCAGACTTACTTGAAAGTTCCTGTAGGTTATGATTAAACGAATTTGGACGTATGTCAGAAAATCTTATCAAAAACCAATGCAGACAGAAAATCACCTACCGCATGGCCCGCTTAAGGGAAATCGTTCTAAAAAGGACTTTGAAATAATAAAAAAAACTTTTCTCAAAAAATATTGATCCAAGTGCAATATATACACATCTAAACAAGAAATCCATGCATAAGAGTGACGTTTTATGACAGGTCGACTAATTCATATTAGATCGTTGATAAACTTTTAGTTGCTTCACAGGCCGCTGGTGTAACACTAATCATAATAATGAAATCGTTTCGATAATTGAAGAACTTCGTGAAGCAAGAATTATTTATTGAAACTTGTGAAAAAAATACAGGCACAAAAGGAGCAATTTGGAAATTGATATTGCAGACTTTATGTTCTGTTCCCCTATACAAACAAGTTAAATGACAATGATCCCTAACGCGATCATTGGCCAAACTCTTTTTGCAGATGTGGCAATTGTTGGCATTTCTCTTCGTCTACACTCATAATTATGTGTTTTGTGTTACTTAAATAACAGGAGTAAATATCGCTAACATCTCTGATAAGAGACAAATTTTATACCTGCATCTTCCCCTGTCTCGAATCAAAACGTATCTAAACCTGGGTTAAAAGAGCACTTTATTTAGTACGAATAAGCGATTGGAATATGTTCAGAAGTTGCTATAACATAATCACTAAGTTGTGAATTGAGGGGGTGACTATGCATTCAAAATTTGCATATATAAAGAAAGCAATTTCCGAAATACGATGATAATTTTTAAAACAAAGACTTTCCATGTCTTCTGATGAGAGCGCTGACACAGCCATCCCGCACTGTTGATGGTGCTCCTTATGCATCCTCTCATTATGAGAATAATTCAGGCATGTCTTGCTAAAATATAGTTGAGTCTTATGGGATGTAAGTTGGCGTATTATAAGTCTAAGTATATACAAAAAATAAATATGTTTATTTAAATATTAATTTGACAAATTCATTATCCACACTGTTTATGTTAGTCATGTTATGTTATGCTTAGTTTATCAACTCGTGTCACTTTAGCATACTTATCATAGGATCCACATGCTCTCCTAAAAGATGTTCTCTCCTCTCAACGCTGTAATTAGCTGAAGCTACCTTAAGTTAAGCGACACAATTGTAAATCAACCCTAGAAGTGCACTGAAGCAAAACGAAAAGTGAAGTATACTTTCAATTGTAAAATTCCGCTCCCCCAGGTAGCATCGGTGGCTATTCAAACACAAACGCAATTAAGCACATTTTCCAAATTCATTTATTTTATATATTTATATATATACTAGGCAAATTTTGAACGTCCTACTCTGTCCGCAGATCAGAAGGTGTTACATCGTCTGCTATTCACCAAGCGAAAAGCCATTTAGAGGTACAAATTTGTGCAGTGAAAATTTTCTTCACCACGGCCATTTTGTACAGCTGTATAGTTCCAGTGCTTATATGTGCACACACATATAAATCCAAGCACACATACATTCAACCGCTCCATCATATTATTTTGCATCCAAAGCGAGCACAGCTTGTTGCCTGTAAAAAGAAACAAGCATTAGTAAATTTTCGGAATAAAATGCAAATCCATTTCTGCATATACTTACATGTATAAAAATCTTCACTAATCTGCCAGCTGCAAGAGCAGCAACCTACAAAATAAAATTAGAAAATTATTACATATTTTATTAATATAATTATACACATACATATATTAAAGTCTTTGCCAAACACCAAACATACTATACATACATACATATGTACATATACATATAAACACACATAAAATAAAACAATACAAATTTGGCCGCACACAATGCAAAGAGATTAATAAAGATAATACGAGCGGCATAACACAACAAATAATTGCAATTACTTTAATTCAATAATACATATGTATGTATGTAATAAAAAACACACACTAGCGACGGCAAAAAGACACATAAACTTTATCAAGTAAACATTAAAACACTCCCCATTTAATATTGTTAATGGAATAATCTATGCGCCACTCCAACATATTCCTCCTTCCTCGAAAACATTAACATACGTTTACGTATTAACACATTTTTGTTGTCCAAACAACTCAATAAGCATTGATAGCCGAACCGGGGCTGCAGTGTCTCCCTTTTGTTCCGCGATCAACCATTCCACCGACAAACAATTTAGAACTTAGTGCAAAATTGAATATTAATTTATATATATATATATATATTTTTTTTGTTATTAATTAAACAAAAATGTATAACAATCTAAAATAATCTACCTACAAGTTTTTCAATACCTTTGAGATGAAGGTAACCACAAAGACGCAAGCGTGTAAACTCTGTCAAAAGGCAAATTATCCAATTCGCCTTTGTCCTAGTTACCTGCACATGGGTATCCAGGAAAGAACAGCATTCATAAAGCAACAACAGCTGTGTATGAACTGTTTCGCTACAGGTCATCAAATAAGAGACTGCACAAGTGTATATAACTGTTATACGTGCAAAGGCCACCACAATACACTTAGCGGCCCTCCTCCATCGACCTATATGGCAGTTACCCCGACCCAAAGTGTTTTGAACGATCCAAATACAAGTAAAAATATACAGTTCACTTCCACAAACATTCAAAACTACTTTGCCTCCAATACATAAGGTGTACGCCTCGAAACAGCTATAATAAATGAGTGCAATTTAGCCACCAAATTTACAGCACGAGCAGTGATTGATTCAGGCTCAGATACGACATTTATCTCCCAACGTTTGTTTAATAAAATCAAACTGCCTTTCCCGCCCGTCCAGGCTTAAACAGGTGATTGCAGCTCAACCTCGGAAGCTTTGCCAAATTGAAACTTCGGCATATGTCCTTCCAGAATTGGCAGGGAATCCTTCCTACACAATTCCACAAAGTTATTTAAGAGACCTGCCAAGTCTTCCACTAGCGGATCATTCCTTCTTTCGTAGCTCGAAGATGATATCCTAATAGGAGCGGATATCATTCCATTATTATGCGGCACGTATCCTAATATCTGTGATACTCTGCTCGCAAAGCCTCCGTCCAACAGAATATCTTCCTTTTCCACACAAGTTTCAGCATATGGCGAAGTTAAGCTTGATAAACTTCTCATCAAATTTTGGGAGGTGGAGGATCTTCCAGCGAAGCTGGTAAAGGACTCCGACTCTTTTTGTGAGAAGAATATTATTCGTACGACAACAAGAATCGAGAACGGCAGATACGTCGTCACACTACCATTTCGTATTCCTGATCATATAGCTTTGGGACATTCCAGTTCCATGGTGCTTGCGACGAGTCCTCCACATGATAGTTCAAATAACTATTACCTCCCGCATCATGCTGTCTTCAAACTAGACAGCACGATAATTTAAGTTCATGTTGTGTTTAACGCATCAAATCCCCGTACAAATGGAAACAGCCTGAATGACATCCTTCATCCAGGACATGTTCTCCAGTCCGATCTGACAGTTGACATCCTGACGGGGCGATTCTTTCGCTATGTCTTCAACGCCGACATCACTATGATGTATCGACAAATCCTTGTCCAACCAAAGCACACACCCTTTCAAAGAATTCTCTTTCGTAGCAAGAACCAAGAGCTGTGCGTTTATGAACTAAACACAGTCATGCTCGGCGTGAACTGTGCTCCTTTCCTCGACGAGTTCTCCACCAACTGGCTCAGGATGTGAACTCCAACTATCCCCTCGATAGCGATATATAGTATATATTCAATTCGATGTACTTCGATGACGACCTGGCCGGGGCACAAATCAAACAACGAGCAGCTGCATCCATTGTGGAGCTACACACTACTCTTGAGACCGCTTGTTTCCCTCTCCGAAAATGGACCTCCAATTCAAAGGCTGTGTTCAAGGATATTCCTAACCTACTGTGGGCAGACTTCCTACAGATCGAAAACGCAAGTAGGACGAAAACTTTAGGGATAAAATGGCAAGCCACTTCCGATGACCCCATTTTCATGCCTTCCGAACTGGTAGCCAAAGAGTCATTCACAAAACGCGGGGTCCTTTCACAAATCGCCAAGCTTTTCGATCCAGCAGGGTGGCTTGCCCCTTTCATTGTCTGAGCGAAGATCTTTATGGAGCAAACTTGGCTCAAAAATCTTAACTGGGACGAGCCTCTTCCAAATAACCGCTTATCAATTTGGATCTTCGATACATCCGCATTCCAAGATGGGTACAGTTCCATCCGAAAGCTAGATTGCAGTACCATGGCTTCTGCGATGCTTCCCAACGTGCATACGGTGCTGCAATCTATGTGCGTATCGAGACCAATTGTAGTATTCGTTCAATAATAATATTCGTTTGGTGCAATTCTTGGTCCACCCTAAATTAGTTGTTTGTGATTAAGCGGCCGCTCAAGCGAAGAGATATACAGAAAACCGAGTAAGATAGAATCGCTCAAAACGCAGCAAGAAACCACTCACTCAAGAAGCGCTCAGCTAGGAGCTTTTCAATAGGCGGACGGTGCAAGCGGGGTCTTGCTGCGGTCAAACTGTCAAGGTTATCGAATAAAAGAAGTCGTGTACGTAACACATTGATAGTGAAGAAAATAAGAGACGGAGTGTAACCAAAGGTTACAGTGGGTTATACATATATATATATATATATATATAATATAGTGAAAGTACGATAGTGAAGAAAAGGTACGTTAGAGCAATTGGTGAAAGGAAAATATTCGACCGAACCAATTACTATCGTTATAGGCAATTTCTCTGGCCAGACCTGCCACCAGACTACCACCAATAAATTACACCGAGGGAGTGATATAGCCCGACAAGGTTACAATTAGTTGGCCTTGGTCCACAGACGGAAGTGCGAAGAGGTTTAGAAGAAGCAACTTCATTCCCTGGATCCCGATTGAGCGGATCTTCGCTATTGTCCAGGAGACAATAAACAGTTTGCAATCAATTAATCCCGAATTTATTATCAGCTAGTGCAAAGTGACCTTAAAAGTTAATATATAAAACATAAATGATCAGTTCGGCTGCGCTGCTCGCGCGCCTACATAAAAACGTACATAATTTTTGAGCAAAATGCTTATCAGTTGTTGTGTTCTGCATATGCGCGGATAAACAGATCATAAAACTTAAGGAGTTCATAAAATTCGAACAGATCATAAGTTGCGCAGATCATAAATCACTGAAGTTGAAGTTTTGTTTTATATTAATATGGTCATTGTTGTATAAATTTATAAATACGTCATAGTAAGAAGAAGTAGTGATGCGTTGATAATTTGACAATACACTGACTGATATTAATTGAAACGGATGGTCAAATGTAAATTATATATATATATATGTGTTTCTAATGTTTAAATAATTTTTCAAAACAGCTTCATATCTACGTCGACGAACATTGGGCCCAACGATCGCATCGATTCAAAACAACAAAAAATGAAAAAAAAAAAACAATCAACGTAGAGTGAGTAGAGCATTAGCTATAATGTAGGTGCATAAAAAAATAGATATGTACGACCTGCATAGTAAATAAGAAAAACATATACATATACCAAAAAAAAAAAAAACAAGACCGACCCACAGTCAAATATGCCAAGTAAAGTCCATTATCAAAACTAATTCAAGATGTATATATAAGCCTTAATTATAAGCAACGCATTCTAAATTTGAATTTGGGCATGAAGCCGTATAGAATTAATGAGAAAATTATGAAGTTTAAATTTAATAACGATAATAATTAATTAAGCCATAGAAGAAGGGGAATAATCTATATATATCATATGATAAAAGAATGTTTGAATATGATTTAACAAAAAAATATGTACTTATAGATTATAGTTCAATTATATAATAGAAATTAGAATTAAGAGTAATGTTCAAAACCTACAGAAATAAGTTAAGAGAGAATACATGAATGAAAGCAATTTAAAATGAGGTACTAAGGAGTAGTATTCGTCTGTCGAGTATCCATGCTAAGTTTTTACAGAATGTGGTAGGATTTTAAGAGTCGGTCCAAGGGATAACGTAATAAATTGATGTCGTTATCATGGTAGGGTGGGTAGAGAAGAGGGACAACCACCATCTGTGTTCCCTCTAGTAGGACTAGGGTCTCCGTATAGTTATAGGACGTGTCGGCGTCTCCCCTAATTTATAATTAAATTTCCGTAACTCAAGTGTTACTTGTTTTGTAAACGCGCACTATTTAAATGTGGCAGCGTACATCCGTATTGTTTGAGTGAGAAAGAACCCCGACAATCCGGAGAGCTAAGACGAGCATAGCGAGGGTGCGCACCTCGAGCTCAACAATACACCGGTCACTTAAATTGGCAGCTCGATCAGCCAATCATTAGTAAGACCACATAAGTTATCCAAAAAAGGAAATAGCTTAGATAAAAAGAAATAATACCCTGGTACACTACACAATGACAATGTCTCAATTCATCTCCTCATGGAAAAGCAAAAGGTTGCGCCAGTGAAGACCATTTCATTCCCCGTCTAGAGTTGTGCAGTGCTGTTCTTTTGCTGCCTTCCACAATTGCCCACCGATCGCTTCGAGTCATAATTCTGGACAGATTCAACGATTGTACTAGCTTGGCTAACCATATAAATGGACAACCTTTGTGGCTAACAGGGTGGCTAAGATCACGCAGTCCGTCGATGCCGCTAAATGGTTTCATGTTTGCTCTGAAAATAATCCAGCTGACTTGGCTAGCAGAGGAGTGTCTCCAAAGGACCTAGCAACCGACAGTCTGTGGTGGCATCGACCAGAATGGTTTCAACTGCCTCAAGAGTAATGGCCATTCCCAATCGAGTCAATCCACCAGACAAAGGTGGCATCCGCATTCTTAATCCGTTTACTGACCAAAAACGGATTATGCGAGCTTGCGGTCGTCTAAGGGCATCTGAGTCGTTAAGCTATGATGAAAAACATCCAATTATCATTCCTTGCGCCTGTCCTTTCTCCCGTCTTTTGGCTCAATTTACCCCTGAAATATGCCTTTATGGAGGGCCAATTGATGACGCTCCTTATTCGGTCGCGATACTGGATTCCAAAGCTCAAGGTCCTGGTCAAAAATCAACTATCCACTATTGTAAGATTTGCCTAATACACCGGAAGAAGCTCAAAACCCAACTCATGGGGTATCTACCAGTCGAAAGATCGTCTTTCTGGCGTCCATTTACGCATACAGGGGTTGATTTCGCTGGACCTTGCGACGTAAAGAATTGCACAGGTCGTGCCTGCCTCATCACAAAAGATTATGTCTGTGTCTTCGTATTTTTCACTACGAAGGCTTCCATCTGGAAGCCAAATCTGATCTAAAAATTGAGAAATTCCTGCGGGCTTTTGCTAGCTTTGTAGCACGACGTGGCTGTCCTCAGCAAATGTATTCCGATAACGGCAAAACACTCGTTTGAACCTCAAAAACCTTAGTCGTGACTTCCTGGAAACAAAAAGATCACTTCTCACAACTAAGTATAGTCACCAAAACTTTGCATGGCACTTCAATCCTCCCAGCGCTCCACACATGGGATATCTATGGGAAGCAGGCGTAAAAAGTTTTAAGAAACTTTTTAAAAATCCACCTAATCAATGAAATACACTTTTGAAGAGCTCTCCACACTGTTAGCCAAGATTGAAGCTTGCATTAATAATATACTGCCCGAATTGCCTGGCCCGGGCGTTCCTGCGGTACTGGTGCGTCCTGACAGCGCCTTCCAAGCGCTCCAATTAGGACGTCGTTTACCTCGCGGATGCAGCACAAGAGGGTCAGCATTCTACCGACCGCTATTATGCTGCTCCTCACCGGTGCAAAAACATTTGAGACTCGAGCCCTCATTGACGCCTGTTGTCCTATGAGTTGTATCAATACTTCACTGTCAACGGCCCCATGGCTTTCCGTCACCAGCATTCGTACTGAAAGCGTTTCCACCGCTGTGCTCCGATCGAAGTCAAAAGAGCTGAGTCATGATGTCATACTTGAAGTCGATCCTCAACTCCACCAACGTACCCTGCTCAGAGCCGTCAGCAAGGAGCTTCAGAGGAAGTTCGATAATGTCATCCTGGCTGACGAGGGATGGCACAACCCATTGACAATTTCGTGGATCCTCGGGATCAATGTGTATCCTCACATCATTCTACCGGGCTTCCTTCCGTGCCAAGGCGGCCTACCTGTCGCCCACCGAATTCGGCTGGATGCGGACCGGCACTTGCCAAACTTGAGGATAAATTTTCCAATACGGCGTATTGCAAGGGGGTGCGAATGTTTATGTTAGTTATGTTATCTTATGCTTAGGCTATCAACTCGTGTCCTCTCCTAAAAGATGCTCTCTCCTCTTAACGCTTTAATTAGCTGAAGATACCTTGAGTTAAAATAAGCGTCAGAATTGTGAACCAACCCTAGAAGTGCATTGAAGCAAAAAGAAAAGTGATGTTATTTTTTATAATTAAGTTCAGTGAAAATAGTACGTATTGGGAATTTTCATCAACCAAAGGAAAAAGGACTTTTGATTGAAGCCACCCCAACACACACGAAATGTCCTCGCTTCTTAGTCTCCAACAACATAAGGCGTATATGCCCTTGCTTTTCCATCTGTCTGCTCATCGAAACCAAAAACATTGAAGCTGATGTTTTGGTTTTGAGCTTCAAAACCTCTTATTTGTTCCAAAGGTAGCGGAAAATCCAAATTTATAAAATTGAGCTTGCGTGTTTCATTAATTTGTATTAATAAACTCTCGAAGGCATTAACTTTATGCGAGTAGAGTCTTGCCGACTGATTATTTGCTGGTGCTTTAAGGGCATTTAAAAAAATGCATTACCATTTTTAACAATTATAATGGCCTTTTATTCCCCAGCACTTTTGGTGTTTCAATGTAGCTTGAAACTTTTAGTGGAGTATATTTATTTATATTTATCTCCAGCCTTCATATTTGGGACATTGTGTATTCGCTGTCCTGGTCCTGGAATTTATCCATTTTCCACAAACTATTGTCGAATGATGTTTGATGGTCTCTTCTGTATCACTTTACGCTGTTACGCCGCACATATTTGATTGATCTGATTTGATTTTCATTAACATTTCATCCTCGTTGAATTTTATGTACTCCACAATGAGTTCTATATTCACTTTGCAGGCTGTGGGAGGGATTAATACACTTTGTATTAGGGGAGCATTTCTTGAGCGCTTCACTTAGAAACTCTGCTGGTTCCACTAAGTTTTTGTGTTTATTCTCAAATGAGAATGTTTAAATCCGGTTTTAAACTCGCCCAAAATCAATTTCACCTGGGTATCTACAGGTGTAAGCATGAGCATATTATAGGAATTGGAGAGAAGATGCGCGATCCGCTTTGGTGATGCAATTTAGATATTGCATGCGGTGTAGACCTTGTCTTGAGTTGATGGTCTATTAGATTTGATGACGTTGGTGATTGTGATTGGGCTAATGATGAAGTGATGATGGATAAGATTGATGGTCATGTTTGATGAGTTTGCGTTATTTAATCCATTTCCACCAGCCATCTAGGTTAAATTATCAAAATAATTGGGATGACTCTGTCTTTCAGCCGAGTTAATCAGGACGACGTAGATAAAGCCCTCGATGGAGTTGGAGTATGCGTCGTCCAACATTTTCTTCCCAGATTTTTGACTAGTATTTCTAGCAATATACCTTTCAGAATTGGTGACTCCAGCTTTCAATTTTTGTGAGATATATGGTCTTATCGATTTACACTAGCAGATGTATCTGCTTGCGGAGGCGGAAGGGGTGTGGCCATTCAATTTTTTTAGTGATCACTTTGGCGAGTTGCCAATAACATACTTCTAAAATTTTGAGACTGTAGCTTACAAATTGTGGAAGAAATGCGCATTTCAGATTTCTAAGGCTGAAGTTCCTGGGGGTGCCGGGTGTGAGCATGGTGCAAAAATTCAGATTCTTGGAGGAGGTTACCAGCAGGTTACCTTCCAAGTTTGGTCACTCTATATTTAAAATTGTGAGAGGTACGCTAATTTATCGATTTACAATTTCCGAAATATTGGCAGAAGATATAGGCATTTAAAATTCGTAGGAGCGGGGAGCCTGTGGGCGGAGAAAGTGGCCATGGCATATGCCGATCTTTAAAACCTACCAACCAAATTTGGTGACTGTAGCCTTAAAATTGTCTCTCTGCATAATAAGATAGATGCAACGTTATCTGATAACAACAGAGACTTTGGATTCAATGCTTCTATGCATCTTTACCAAGAAGTTAAATCGTCAAACTCATACGTCATATGAGCGTAAATTCAAGACAGTTTCCGTAGCTACAGGACAAGAAAAATGTTTGCATCAAAGAAAATACATGAGCCTCAATTGGAACAGAATACATTTGCTCTATCTGAAAACCCGAATCAAGATATATTTAAATGCAAAGAGTTCATTCCATCAAAAAGATTAAATTGGGTTAAAAAATACAAAGTATATATAGAAAATGTTTTAAATGCGATCATACCGCATTATCATGCCAAAGAAAAGATTATTTTAAGTTGTAGTGGTAAGTGCTTGCAATTTTTGTTGGTTTGTATTGTTTACACAGCAGACTTTTGGTGCGATGTAAAAGCAGAATACGATATAGGAGTAGAAAAAATAAGGTAGTAGATGTAAGGGTAGGTAATCATTTTTTTCGTAACCCCTGCACACTTTTGGTACGGAGATTTCAAAAGCGCAGGGAAAAATAAACCCAGCTCAGGATAAAAGTTCTTATAGTTGCTGGATAGTTGCTGAACGCAAGAGCTTTGCTCAGCTTACTTATTTAAGCCCAGAGCGCTCTGAAAAGCTCGTTTGTCTCTTTGAAAGTGGACGGCCGAGTTACACATCTGCGGTGTCACAATTATATAATCGTGAAAAGCTTGGAAAAATTAATAATTCAAGTGGCTCGGAGTTAAAATTTTATTTTTTTTTGTTCAAAGGCGTTTGAAAATAAAACAAAAAAACAACCAAAGCAAAACAAGAAAATAGAAAAATACAACAACAAAAAAAAGACAACAACAAATCAGCACAACCAATTTTTTGTAGAGTCCTAAACTGCAGTCCATGTTCGTCGCGCAAATCTCAGCAATACCCTGCATTAGGAACACCGCCACGCGCCTTCCGGAGCACCATCGCTGGATATTTAAGTAAGTTGCAACCTTTGTTTTTTTGATAATTTGTGACATGGACGAATTCTGTTAAGAAAAGGTGGCTGTTCAGTTTTCACCAACCGTCCCTGTGACAAGTTTGTGAGCTATATACAATTTCTATTCTAGTTTTGCAGTGAACCAAAACAAAAAAAAAGAAGAAAATAAAAAGGAAGAGAAATTGAAATCGAGAAAAAGTGATCGTCATATATAGTTAATTATATTCCTACCCTTTACACACTTGACACTTGAAGGTAATGTTGGGCATAGATTAAGGTGAAGCTGCTTTAAAATATGCCCAAAAAGTCTTAAACCACAATTGTTAATGCCCTTACAAAAAAATATGCAATATAGACAATTGTTAAGGCCCATAATACGATAAATTATTCAATAAACTTTGAAGAAAGAAATGTTACTACCCCTATAAAAAAAATTATTTAAGAAAATGTTTGTTACTACAAATATTTTTTTTAAATCACAAGAACTACGAAAAACTAGCAGACTTTAAAATTAATTGGTTAGCTTAGTACAAAGCAAAAAATAAAAAAAAAACTGGAATCCGCAAACCAATAGAGAAGAGAATAAATATTAATAAATAAATAAAAGAAAAAAATTATTGAAAATGTATGGAACTTTAGAACCTTAAGTAGAATAAATGAAAATGTTTATCAATTAATTAAAACCACTTCATTTTATTAATATAAGTAAATAAAAAAAAATTACGATTATGTTTTAATTCTTTTTAGTCACTATGAAATCTCAATTCAGACAGCTATCAATAAATCCGTGAAATTTAGAAAAATGAATTCGGAAAGTGACTTGTAATTTTTACTAGCCGAAAAATTGGATGTAATGTGAACAACAACATTTTTGTTGGGGACTGTTCATAAAAACTATGCAGCGCAGGAAGTCCAATTGGATGGGTGGGTAAGGAGCGCTTTATCGGGACAAATAACATCTAGCACCCCGACACCATACACCAACACTAACGAAGCTGTCATTTTTGGATTAATGTGATACACTTTACATTTTGATGGGGATATTATCATTTAGGTTTGAATTGCTTGCTTCGGAGTTACACTCAATAACAGGGACTCTAAATAAATAAAATTATAACAAAATGAAATTCCAGGATGCTAGCAATAGCCCCCTCCCACCTCCCGGCACGAACTACCGCTAGTAGGGTACCCTGCCGCTATCAATCCAGGCTTCCGCTCACCCTATTAACACACAATTCGTTTGTGTGTTTGGTTCAAGTGAGAGAAATATAGTGAGTTACATAACTTTTGGCGCCCAACGTGGGGCCTCTATCTGAAGAGCTTACATAAAACACGGACCGCAAAAAGTGGCCAATCAGAAAAAATGTTTAGTAGTAAGGCTCAAAGCTAGTTGTCTCACATATCAGTTGTTTTGAGTAAGGGTGTAGTATTCTTGGTTGTATTACTATCCTATGTCCTTTGAGGAGTATCAGTGCAATTTGATAATATAGCGGATTCACTGAGTGGATCACAATCTATTCTATACTAGCTGTGAATTTTGTGTTGTATACTTCCGTGAATCTTGCGCATTCGGCTCAGCAGAATGCCCTGCCGAAAAGTTATTATAGCATACTTTTTGGAATCTATTTACCGAAATTGAAATTGAATATTTGCCATACCAAGCGTGAAGAAATTAATTCTGCACTGAATTCTTTTAGCTTTTTGAATGTAGATGACATTGTGAGGGCGTATCTATACAGAAGTTATTAAGCTAAGTGGACAGTCATTCACTCTGTATGCAGTGTGTTTAATTGTAATAGCCCAAAAAATAAAATTCTCTCTACTTTGTTGGTTCAAAAATGTTGGTTAGTATCAGTTGTTCACTTAAGTTAATTGTTTTGGCCATATAGTAGACATTTTTTTTAAGATGATGCCAGTAAATCGCAGCCCTATAACTCAGTCTCTGACTGCGCCATGATAGGTCGAATCCCTTAAGTACTGCGCGCCGACAGTGACACGCCCGAGGCGAGGTAGACCCAGCTGAGGTGTTACAAATCTTCAAAACCCAGCAGCGGATTATAATGTAATACAATCCATGATAGAACAAACGGTGAAAATAATAGTATCGTCGTTACATATTAGCCGGCCGACTAGCACTGTCCTACAAGATGAAGTTCTTCGAACAGTTTCTTCTCCCACATATCCACATGTGTTGATTCCCATAAAAAAATGCTTGGAGAATCGTTTACAACTTTTTATGGTGCGATATCGACCTTGATGGATCGGGCCACAGTAAAAATTTGCGACGAAGAGCTTGGTACAGATGAACGAACATAGAACACAGAAATACCCACACCGAAATCATCGGTTAATCGACAGCGCCTATATGCTATGGAGGAGGTAGTGTCAGATTGCGAATCCAGCTTGGAACTTGGTCCCGTTGCTGAAGTAGCCGCGTGACGTCAAGTAGGGCCAATGGTCAAGTTTTAGAAGTCTAAGGAGTTGGGACATTTCTGGAAAGACTGCTTGGCTGATTGTAGTGAATTTTGCTATGCATGCGGAGCTCCCAATACGTATAAGTCACAGTGCCAAACGTGTAGACGTCGTTTTTCGGAAAACCGCGAAAAGGGGGCAACCAAAAACAGTCGGTTGTCCCTATCGTAAATACACATCCCTTATCGGGAGCTGTCCCTTTGTAGTCTCAGCCAGTCAACATTTTAAGCAGTCCAAAGGAAGAGACTTTGCCTACTTCAAGTTGTAGTAACTTAGAGGGTATATATAAGATAAAGTTAGATAACTATTTAGCCATTAGAGACTTATTTTTAGTAATTTCCCGTCGAAGCCTAAACCGAGTTCCGAACGGATCCGGAAATTTTATGGGAATGTTAAGAAAACTCGCAAGTTATTAGTGGCACACATTTTTAGTAGTGCAAATGATAAGTTTTTAAATTGAATAGAACATAGTTTATTAGACACTGGTGCTAATGTTTCGTGTGTAGGCGATAGTTTTGAAGGTCTAGATCTGATCACTCTGCCAGAATTTAAGTCGATAAAGTCGCATGTAAAGACAGTGGATGTCAAAGGACATGACGTAATAGGTGTTCTTAACGATATTATGACCTACAAGGTCAATCAAAGGCCTATGAAGCTGTCATCCCATCTATTAAGCAGAACCTGATACTTGGCATCGATTTTTGGAAAAAATATGCACTTGCACCAAATATAATCTCTGCCATGGAAATAGAGCCAGCTTCGGGTCCAAGTGATTCTAATTTGTTTCCCTTGACGAGATTGCATCAATCGCAGTTAAATGTGGTTAAGAATTTGTTTCCGAGTTGTGAGGATACAACATCATATTGAAATTTCCGAAGCAACACTCGTAAAACAAAGATTTTCCCCAGCCAGTCTTGCAGTGCAAAAACTTGTTTTCGCTGAAATAGATCGCATTTTTAGGAGTCATCGAGCCTTCAACGAGCGCTTGGAGTTCGCAGATGAGGATGGTCGTTAAACATTTGCCTAGATGCAAGGAAACTGAATCACGTCACCAAGAAAGATGCTTATCCCGTACCCAGCATTTATGGAATCTTTTCGCGACTGCCCCGTGCTAATTTGATTACAAAGCTGAATTTAAAAGATGCTTATTGGCAGATTGAGTTGAGCGAGGAATCAAAGGCCCTTACTGCGTTCACTGTCCCGAGTAGACCTTATATCAATTTAAGTTTATGCCATTTGGACTATGCAATGCTCCGTCCACTATGTGTAGACTTATGAACAGTTTTGATTCTGCCTGATATCCGCCCTTAACATGTTTATTTATGACCGAAACAAAAACGCTCGTCTGTCTTGCTCGAATCTCCAACTCGGACTCTATCGATAGTGAAACTATCGATATTTTCTAAAATTGCAATGTAGTGTTTACATAAGTGAATAAGATTTAACAGAGTTATTTAACGTAGCGATAAATTGACAAATTAACAGCTGATCATTCAATATCAGTTGTATTCAAATTAGTTTGAACAAACATCCCGGCCACCTTGAAAGGATCTGCTTTCAACACATCAAGCCTCCATCAGCAGATGCCATCGGCAGCAGATGCCATCGGCTGTACGAAGATGAACAACTCGAACATGACCATCCTTTCCAGCTACAAGTGATTCGATGCGGCCGAGCTTCCATTACTGAGGCGGAAGATTGTCGTCATGGATTATGACCATGGTTCCAATAGCGAGATTTGACGACGATGATATCCATTTGGTTCGAGCACGAAGCTCGTGAATATAGTCTGATGACCAACGACGCCAAATTGCTGTTTAGCAGCGGTTATCACTTCAAACCGTTCCAAATTGTTGAGATGATGCGTTTCTATCGTGTGTTCAGGAAGCGCCTGGAGAGATTTTCCAACTAACAAGTGTCCTGGGGTGATTGCTGATAGATCGTTGGGATCAGGCGACATAGGTGACAATGGGCAAGAATTGAGAACAGCTTCGATTTCTATAGTGATCGTGTAGAGTTCCTCAAAGGTTAGGCGAGTGTTCGATAGCGTCTTGTGGAGCAACCCCACTCTTAACTGCTGCTTCCCAGAGTCCACCAAGGTGGGGTGCCCTGGGGGGAATAAAATGAAACGACACGAAATCCGAAGCACCATACTCTGATATTTCGTCTTGAGTAGATTGATCAAACTAAAATTGTTTTAAAGCCTTTAGCTCATACTGCACCCACGAAGTTAGTTCCATTATCACAATAGATGCCAGTGCGCAGCGTAGCGATTTGAATGCCACTTGGATAACGGAAAGTGACCACGATGCAAAATTTCCGTGACTTGATCCTTGATTGTGCGAAGAGTTTGTATGTCCTCACCTCCAGATAAAATGTCATCTACATAGAACGACGATTCGATGACTGCAGCACCAACACAGATCAGATAGGCACAGATCTGCCAAGTAATGCAGTACAAGTAAATGATCATTGAGCGACGTTTGATTGGATGTCCGAGACAAGGCGTCCAAGACCACTCGAAGCTTTGTGGATTCGCTGCTGCGCTTTAGAATGCAATGGCGCTCCAAGCTGAGAAATCTGCGGCGTGCTATGTCGAATGAATGATCAAGTTGACTGAGATCGTTCTTAAACGGCAGCCTTATAACAATGCGACCACTGTCATTTATAACAGTCGTTTTTATGTAGTGTTCCTCACAAGCTCGATGTTCTGGTTTCAACAGTACATTTGATGTTTCAGTTGATTCAATTTCCCATAAGAGATTAAAGTGATCGTCAATTGAAGTAGCGCCAAGCTTAAAGCTATCAGCAATCTATCGATAATGTTGCGGATGAAACTTTCCTGTCACTACCCATCCAAACAGGCCACTGACAGAATGTCGAAGAATGCTTTCGTTCCTAAAAGCATGTCGATGTGTCGAGACTGGTAGAATTTCTCATCTGCCAGAACAATATTTTCTGGCATTTTCCATTTTGAAATGTCGATATTGATGTGAGGCTGATAAGCTATATGCGAGGTGATGGAACGATCTAACGAAAGTTCAACGGATGACAAACGAGATTTTATTGAAGTATTTGTAAGAGAATTGATGTCTGTAAGTGCATGGCCAATACTGCTGATTTGCACATGTTGCTTCTCTCTTTTTAAGCAAAGCTTCTGAACGAACGAATCGGTGACGAAATTCACCTGCGAACACGAGTCCAGTAGAGCACGGCTTAGTCTGATAACGGTTTTTGATTTGCGAATGATTCTATTGTTGAATGTAGCTTGCTATTATATAACATGGTGTGGTGCGATCTTTAACAATGGCGACAGCGGTTTGTTGAAGGGCAATCGGCCATTTGATGACCCTTAGACAAGCAATTAAGACACAGTCGGTGACGTTTGACGACATCAAAACGATGCAGCACATCCAATGCTTTAAATTGTTCGCAAGTCTTCAATTTGTGAGTTGAGCTTGAGCACAATGCACAAGTAGCGATAGCAAGTGCGAAAGACGAGTTATGTCCTTTGCCCGGATTACGAATCTGTTTTGAATGCGTTTGTTAAGTTGTTGAGCTTTTGGACTACAGGAATTGACAATGACGCTTCAGTACTTGTATGCGCTGAGCCCAAGTCGGGATTGTTGTATAATCCAGCGATAAATTCCATTTGTTTCTAGTTTCCTGATCTCATTTATCTAGAACCACATAGATTAACATGGCTTGAGCTATGTCGATGTCGGAGGACGAAAGCGAACTAACTAACTGACTCCAGTGCAGCACCCTTTAAGCAGTTGAGTACATAGTTAAGCTTCTCAATGTTTGTTATTTGCGCTCCTTTCACGATTTGATTAAACAAGCTCCAGTTGATTGACATCGAATGTGGGCAAGGCCAAACAAGGTAGACGTGATGGTTGAGGATGGTAAGCAACATGTGATATAGCTTCATCAATGACTGTACTATTTAAGTCTTCACCAAGCAATTTCTTAATTGCCAACTTGATGTGTACATAGTTGTCTTCCAGTTCAGCGCGCCCATTATCATTTGGATCCACAGTTTCTATTTCCGATTGAATAGCCAACGATTGCTTAAAGTACGATTCCAAAATGCCTAAACGACATTGAAGATCCGCAGGTGACCTTTTAGAAGAATGTCCAGATTGTCCATTGACCAAGGTTTTAATGCGGGAAATGTTCCATTTGCTATTTGCGGCTGGCGTCGGTAGTCTTCCAAGGAATGCGACATATTTACAGATGTGTAATGAAATCGAAGAGAATTTGGCGCGGAGCTTAACTTCTGCTTGACTCGCCAAAAACGACGAAAATGATTGTTGTGTGTATGTGTGTATATGAACTACAACAGTATCGATCGCAGTTGCAGCTCTTACACAGGACGAATTTGAGATAAACCACTAAAGGCAGCGACTGAAGCGACGATTGCGAGCAGTGCACTGGCCGTTTTAGCAGTAGCGAAATATGCAATAATAGCAGCGACGTTATGAAAAAAGACGATCGAAAATTGACCGAAAACTAACGGCGAACAAAGTAGACGACGAGCGAAAACGGAGCTGACGGTCAGCAAAACGAATATAGAGACACAATGCAATAACCGTTACTTTGAGTTATGTGCATGTGCGTGATTGTTGCTGCGACGAACTTTGTGTTGGTTTTAGTTAACGATTTTCACATTTCTCACAAGTTTGATGTTTTAATTATTGCAACGAAGCATTGCAAGCAATTGGAATACAATGCGAATTAGTTTAGTTTGTGTATACTCTGCTAGCGTAACGAAATGCGAAATTTTTCAATTGCTTATTAATAATTTGTTTAAACACTGCGCCAAATTGTTCAGTGTATAAAGCGATTTGTATGCAAACATGAAACTTCAGATCTGGGCGGTGTTTAAACTATTTAAATTAACAAGTTTATTTATGACCGAAACAAAAACGCATAAGTGAATAAGATTTAACAGAGCTATGTAAAGTAGTCACAAATTGACAAATGAACAGCTGATTGTTGTATTCAGTTGTATTCAAATTAGTTTGCCCAAACAGTCACATCTGTGTAATAAGTATTAATTACTTAGGTTACATAATTGGAAGTCAAGGTATAAGTACGAACCCTGATAAAATCGCATATATTCAAAATTGGCCTCGGCCTAGAAATTTGAAACAAGTGCGAAGGTTTTTTTTTGTGTTTGTTGCTTTTTCGAGCTTACTTGCCCCATCACCGAAACTTTATCAACAAAGAAAAAGTTTGTATGGACGGAGACTGCTCAAGAAGCTATGGAAAAATTTAAAGTGATCTTGACCTCGGCTCCAGTTTTACAAAACCCCGATTTTGAAAAAAATTCTTCATACATTGTGACGCTAGCAACTTTGGTATCGGAGCTGTGCTCGTTCAACTATCTTGAAATGCAAGAGTTTGAAGTTGTTCCAGATCATTCGAGCCTTTTATGGCGCACACGGTAACAAACTGTATCCGGTCGATTAGCTCGTTGAATTTTCCGATTATTTTGGTCTGGTCTCGTAGCTGATGTACGTGATTACGTTCGAAATTGCGACGTTTGTAAATCTACAAAGGCTCCAAACTACACTCTTCGTCCGCATATGGGAGAGCATCATCCATCAGTCCGACCATTTCAACGATTGATTATTGATTTGTTAGGTCCGTATCCGCGCAGCAAACAAGGACACTTTGGCTTATTGATTGTTCTCGATTACTTTAGCAAATTTCATTGCAAGTACCTTCAATACATTGTTGACAAAATTTAAGAACTCAAACACGCTCTTTATTCACCACACAGAGCAACGCAGCCGAGCGGGTGTATCGGTCGTTGTTAGCGAATGGGATATGTATTTGTCAGAAATTTCATGTGCGTTGAGATCTGGCCTTCACCAGTCATTATGTTGTTCACCATATAAGTTGGTGTTCGGTCTAGACATCATAACACATGGTCAAGATTATAAGCTGTTAAAAAATGTATATATGCTCGAAGAACCGACGACTTCTGTATATCGCTGGGATAGCTTGGCTTTGTTGTATCAAGATATAAAAAGGAACATACGAAAGGCGTATGATCATAATGCTGCCCAATATAATCTTCGATCTAAGCAAGTCTCGTTCCGGGACGATCAGGAAGTATTTCGCCGAAATTTCACTTTAAGCAACTTTGCGAAGAACTTTAACGCAAAGCTAACTCCACAATTTTGAAAGTGTCACGTAAAATATAAACTGGCAAATTGCTTCTACTTGTTAGAAGATTTACAAGGACGAGAGGTAGGCACATTCCAGGCTAAGGATATTAAAGCCTGATTACCGTTAATCGTTACGTCTATTGGTGTAAGATTATCGGGTGATGTGATATAGGAGTTGAAAAAAGGTAGTGGGTGAAAGGGTAGGCAATTCTGGTCTAAAGAACTTGAGGGATGTTTTGGATGGGGCTGAGCTGAGGCCACCAGGCGGGTCGCGGGTTGCGGATAGCGAATGGCCTCCCCGGGGAGGTTGGCTGCGAATAATACGAGATTCCTCGTAATTAAGCAGTCCCGAACAAACAGCGGGTGCGATATTGTCAATCGCACTGACAAGGCGCTTGTGTCCCCTCACAATTGCCGAACTAAGGCGTTATCCGAACCGTGCCGATAGTCAGTTTGGCTGGGGGCCCGAGCAAAAAACTAGCCCAGTCTCGAACGGTTGGCTGAGGCAAATGACGACAGCCCATTCTAATTTAGCCTTATCCGGGTAACGCAGATCTCTGCCCAGGCGGACACACATTTCTCCGCAGCAGGTGGGAATTAATGAAGAATTCTAGAAATACAAAAATACCGTAATATCTCCCTGCGGAGTATGTCGCAAGACATTGAAGGGGTCGAGCCCTAGACGGGGAAAGACCCGTTCGTGTGGTAGACCAACCTCCACACCGTGCTGCTGCAGCACCAAACAGTAGAGTGCCGCAGGCATAACAAACTCTGGCTTTGAGGCAGGGGAGAGTGATGGTCGGACCACCCCAAGTGCTTGGATTGAGGCCCCAGCCGACTGGCCGAGAACCGCAGCGTCGCGGCTAAAATCGTGGAAGGGCGTGCCCCTTGTGGAGGAGCCCTCCTGGTCATCGGGATAGATGAGCTATCCAAGGACATCATTGTGGAGAAGGGGCACCAGATCTACTTCCGCTACGGCACCATCCCCGTAAGCGGTTTAAAAAGGAGAGCTGGAGCTAAGCCTCAGTCTGAGACAAGTGGCAGGGAGGCTGTCAATGGGGACACCACAACCACAGAATTCACTCTTGCCACAGTTCAGTGCAGTTGCGCTGCGCGGCCCACCGATTCGGCGGAGGGCCTCACGGAAGATGAGGAGTTGGCGGACAGAACGCTCTGCCAAATGGGTATGTTGGGAGATGAGGATATCCCAATGTCCTCACAGGAGTTGGTGGAGGAACTGCAGGATGCAACAGCAGCTGACGCCGAAATGACGTGCAGCGGTGACGGGGGCAACTCCAGGCCGCCTCGGCGGTCTTAGCAAGGATGTTTACCAAGCAACACCTTGGGCTAGCCCTGGTACAGGAGCCATGGGTGCACAATGGCATTAAAGGCCTGTACACGGCTGACTCGAAGGTAATCTGGGATCGGAGAGATCCAGCACCCAGAGCATGCATAATGGTAAGGAAAAGTATTAACTTAACTATCCTTTCAGAATTCCTGACTAGAGACTGCGTTCCCATATTGATGCAGACCAAGGGCAGCGCGGTCCCTGCGGCCATGGTGTCTGCGTATTTCGCAGGAGATGGAGCCTGCCCACCACCAGAAATAGAAAAACTGGTGGATTACTGCAGGAGGGAGAAAGTCCCAGTGTTCATCGGATGCGATGCCAATGCGCAACATACGATATGGGGCAGCAGCGACATCAATTTGAGGGGTGAGTGCCTAACGGATTTTATATTTAAATATAATCTACAATTAGACAATGTCGGATCTACACCGAAATTTGTAACTAGAATTGGGAGGAGGTGCTAGACATCACCCTGATTAGTCGGTCCCTAAAACCTCACCTTAGGGACTGGCACGTTTCCCAAGAAGAATCAATGTCTGATCACAGAACTATCCTATTTAAGTTACAATTAAATACGGATAGTAGTATACCAGGTCGCAACCCCAGGAAAACCAACTGGGAAGGTTACAAGTCGACCTTAGGGCTCTCCCTAGCCAACGGGTTATCTGGTATACCCAGAAAGCCGCTAGAGCTGGACAGGGCTATTGGTGAGCTCAACAACTGCATAACTAATGCATTTGAGGATAACTACCCGGTAGGGAAAAAGCAGATGGAAAAGGATGCCCCATGGTGGAACGACAGCCTAGAAAGGCTGCGCGTGACCACACGTCGCCTCTTGAATAAAGCAAAAAGAGACGGAATATGGGAGTAGTACCATGAAAGCCTGACCTCCTACAATAAGGAGATAAGAAAGGCCAAACGGAAGAATTATAGGAACTTCTGCGAAAGCATAGTCAGCACAAGCGAAGGCGCCAGGCTCCATAGAGCACTGACGAAACGAGCGCCTGATGCGAACTTAGCATTAAAGCGTGGGGATAACTCCTTTACGAGCAGTAATTTGCAGAAACTAGTACTACTCTTCGAGACGCACTTCCCAGGAAGTACACCCCTGCAGGAAGAGGCTATCGAAAGGGAAAGTAGATACAGGTAGTCAACTGACGACTGGGCAAGGGAGAGACTTAATTGGGCAATTGGTACATTCCAGCCCTATAACTCCCCTGGAATGGACGGCATATCGCCCGCCTTCCTTCAAACGGGACAGGAAATACTCCTTTCCCGTATTAGGAAAGGATTAGTAAGTAGCCTAGCCCTCGGATACATACCCGGCGCATGGAGGAGAGCTAGGGTAGTCTTCATCCCCAAGGCAGGGGAAGAAAGACATTACCAGCCCAAAGTCCTTCAGACTCATCAGCTTAACATCGTTTTACTGAAAACGTTGGAAAAGCTGGTGGACTACAAAATGGCTTAAACAAAGGCCGCTGCACGCAACGCAGCATGCATACAGAGTAGGCAGGTCCACGGACACAGTACTTTATCAGCTGCGACGTACGTTGAGTGCGGCAATTGATAATAAGGAAGTAGCACTGTGTGCCTTCTTAGATATAGAAGGTGCCTTTGATAACACATCACACTATGCAATCAATGCTATCCTCGAGAGAAGAGGACTGGACAATACTACCAGCAGACGGATACTCGCACTGCTACGGTCCAGGCAGGCCACTGCATCATTACATGATAGCACTGTAACAGTCCTAACCACCAAAGGCTGTCCCCAAGGAGGGGTGTTGTCTCCGCTACTCTGGAGTATGTTAGTAGACGAACTACAGACTTGCTAACAGTGGTATTCAATGTCAAGGTTATGCCGATGACATTGTTATCATAGCGCGAGGCAAATTTGAAGAATCGCTCTGTGACATAGTTCAGTCAGGGCTAAGGATAACGTATGACTGGTGTATGGAGGTTGGACTCAACCTGAACCCTATGAAAACAGCCATCGTCCCCTTTACCAGACGATATAAGTTACAGAGGATGAGACAAATATGGCTCTCAGGGACCCTACTAGAAACGAGTAGGGAGGTCAAATACCTGGGAGTCACATTTGACAGCAGGCTTAACTTTGGCACTCATGTGCAGAACACGATATTAAAGTGCTCCAGAGCGCTTTATACATGTCGTAGTATTGCCGGTAAATCATGGGGTATATTAAGATGGCTATAACTAATGGTAGTAAGACCCATGTTAACCTATGGGATGGTAGCATGGGGTGACAGGGCGCGGCTGATCACCGTGAAGAAACAACTACAAAAGTTGCAAAGAATGGCCTGCGTATGTATGACAAGAGCTATACGCACCTGCCCAACAATGGCCCTTGAAGCCTTAATGGAGCTCACACCACTCCACCATATCATACGGCTCAAGCAGAAAGCCACGCTTCTAAGGATATCGGCAGAAGGAGTTGGGGGCAACCATATCCTAAGCCATAAAGATGCCCAACTCCTTTCAAACGAACTGCCCCTGCTGATGCAACCTAGGGACGAAATGATAGCCGAATACATATTCGAGCGAAATTTCACAGTTCGTATTAGTAGTAAAAGTGAATGGACAACTCTGGAGGAAGTCCATCCCATGAAACAGCAAACCATAAAATGGTACACCGATGGATCACTCACGAATCGGGGCACGGGTCTCGGAGTGGTGTGTCTTCGGGTATTCTACCATGAATCCCTGGGAACGCATAACAGCATAGGTGTGTGCGATAGGGAGATGTGCGGACTTCAACATAAAACGTAACTATCGGAATACGGATATATCCATCCTATCCGATAGTCAAGCAGCATTGAATGCTATAATCGGGTTAAGATAACATCGAAGGTAGTCCATGAAATTCGTTCAAAGCTAAACCTACTCGGGACTCACAACAGGCTCACCCTGCGATGAGTCCCGGGCCACAGGGACATAGCGGGAAACGAGGCGGCTGATAAGCAAGCAAGAATGGGGGCAGGAAGGCCCCGAACAGGACCAGAGCCGTATTGTGGCATAAGGAGACACACTATATGACTGGAACTTAGAAACGAGGAGAGACGGAGTCGGCAACAGAGCTGGTCAGAGGCAGTAGGACTCCGACAAGCCAGATGTCTCCTAGGTGGTTATAATCTTGTACGTTTTAACCAAATTATAACCATGGGAAAGAACAGCCTTAGGATACTTACCGGTCTATTGACAGGACTCTGTAGACTAAGAAGTCACCTAACTAAATTGGGTATATATAGTAGCGATCTGTGTAGGTTTTGTGAAAGAGAGGAGGAATCCTCGATGCACATCCTAGCAGAATGTGTCGCCTTAACTAGAAGAAGATGCAGCATCCTAGGGCCGCACGTTTTGAATTGCAAAGACAAAGACCCAACAAAGATCCTCACGTTCGTACACGAGGTGGGGCTTATGGACGACCTACAGGCCCCGAAGGGGCACAATAGATCAAATAGGTCGCTGTGCAGCTTCCCCCACAATAATCATAATAAAGGGTAGGCAATGCTTTTTTTCGTAACGCTTGCATACTTTTGGTACGGAGATTTCAATCAATGGAAAAGTTGGGATAGTTGCTGGATAGTTGCTGAATGCAATAGCTTTGCTCAGCTTACGTATTTAAGCCCAGACGCTCTCTGAAAAACTCTCTTGTATCTTGAAATTTTTGTTTCTTTCTAAAAGTAAATTTAAATAAGAAAAATGTAAGTGCACCTGCATGGTAGAAGGTATTGTGTGGGGCTAACAAAAGAACAGAAAAAAGAAGGGAGCAACAATCACACAAAACCAAATCTTGCCTCAAGTGTAACATACTTTGTATTGCAAAGTACCACCGATATTGAAGGGCCTTTCATCGCTGGATATTTACGTAAGCTGCAACCTTTGTTTTTTTGATAATTTGTGACACTTCTCTTAAGAAAATGTTGCTGTTCAGTTTTCACCAGTTTACACCTACCCTTTACACACTTGACACTTGAAGGTTGTATTGGCCATAGATTAAGTTGAATCTGCCTTAAAATATGGAATAAAATTATTAAAGAACAATTGTTAAAGCACATAAAAAAACTTTGAAGTAAAAACTGTTACTACCCCTACAAAAAAAAAAAGAATTTAAGAAAATGTTTGATACTACACATATTTTTTTTAAATCATAAGATCTACGAAAAACTATGCTACATAGACAATAAATATTAATAAATAAATAAAATAAAAAAATGATTGAAAACGTATGGAACTTGAGAACCTTAAGTAGAATAATAGAAAATGCTTCTCAATTAATTAAAACCACTCCATTTTATTAATATTAGAAAAAAAAATAACGATTATGTTTTAATTTTTTTAGTCACTATGAAATCTCAATTCAGACAGCTATGAATAAATCTGTGAAATTTAGAAAAATGAATTCGGAAAGTGACCTGTAATTTCTACTTGCCGAAATTTTTTATTTAATGTGAACAATAAAATTTCTTTTGGGGACTGTCTATAAAATGATGGGGTATTATCATTTAGGTTTGAATTGCTTGCTTCGGAGTTACACTCCAATAACAGGGACTCTAAATAAATAAAATTATAACAAAATGAAATTCCAGGATGCTAGCAATAGCCCCCTCCCACCTCCCGGCACGAACTACCGCTAGTAGGGTACCCTGCCGCTATCAATCCAGGCTTCCGCTCACCCTATTAACACACAATTCGTTTGTGTGTTTGGTTCAAGTGAGAGAAATATAGTGAGTTACATAACTTTTGGCGCCCAACGTGGGGCCTCTATCTGAAGAGCTTACATAAAACACGGACCGCAAAAAGTGGCCAATCAGAAAAAATGTTTAGTAGTAAGGCTCAAAGCTAGTTGTCTCACATATCAGTTGTTTTGAGTAAGGGTGTAGTATTCTTGGTTGTATTACTATCCTATGTCCTTTGAGGAGTATCAGTGCAATTTGATAATATAGCGGATTCACTGAGTGGATCACAATCTATTCTATACTAGCTGTGAATTTTGTGTTGTATACTTCCGTGAATCTTGCGCATTCGGCTCAGCAGAATGCCCTGCCGAAAAGTTATTATAGCATACTTTTTGGAATCTATTTACCGAAATTGAAATTGAATATTTGCCATACCAAGCGTGAAGAAATTAATTCTGCACTGAATTCTTTTAGCTTTTTGAATGTAGATGACATTGTGAGTGCGTATCTATACAGAAGCTATTAAGCTAAATAAAATTATGACAAAATGAAATTCCAGGATAGGTAGCAAGAACCGCTCCCACTTCCCGGCACGAGCAACCGCTAGTAGGGTACCCTGCCGCTACCAATCCAGGCTTCCGCTCGCCCTATTAACACACACAATTTGTGAAATATAGTGAGTTACAAATTGCAAGAAAAGGCACAACATTCTTTTATATTTGGAAGTCAAAACTGCCTCGAAAACAGAAGTATCGGTAAATACTATACAAAAAATAACTATATAATTTTAGCCACAGCACGAGTCTATATTGAAGGCAACAAAGAACAAGTTGATAAATTCAAAGCCCTCCTCAACTCAGACTCGCAAGTCAATTTCATCTCGGAAAGGGCATTGAAAATTTGGAATCTGAATCTGCAAAGATCTGAATTTCAAGTTAATGGCATTGGCGGATGAACGTTGTGTTCAAAGGCATCAAAGGCAAGAGTTAATGTGTAACGAACACATACATAGCCGTCTCGACATCAAAAACAACTTAACAAAGTTCAACGTACGGCCGAACTTTGCAGGGGCTCTACGAATCACACCGAGTGAGATATTAGGAGCCGTGTCTGGAAAGACAAGGCGCAGAAAATGCGAACCTCACGGCCATAAGACAGAGGGAATCCTTAGTATAGAGGGCTCACGTTAATGAACACACATCCATTCTAGAAGGAAATTCAAAAATATATTCGAAAACCGATTACTGTGTACCAATAGTTCAACTTCATATCCCCTTCCATACGTACTTCCCCCTATGGGAGGAATGTAATATTTTTCACAGACCTCTTGGGCAGAGGAGTCTACTAAGAGAAACTTAATCTGCAGCTATCTTTCAGCCAACCGAAACACTGTAGTGTTTTCCAGGCAGAAGTAATAGCCATAAAAGAACACATAATATCAGCCTATGCAATTTTAATATATATATTGGCAGACTATGCAAACTCGATATCGGTAACAAGCTGTCGCAAATCTCTATATGAGATGGCCCAGCAGCATGCCATCAGAATAATATGGATGCCTGTGTACCAGAATATTGAAGCTAATTGAAAGGCTGACGAGCTAGGAAAGGAGCGTAGGGATAATTACGCTCATTGAAAATTAAGGTATACGTATGCGCCTGGCTACCTGTGAGCTCAAAATAAAAGAAGTTAATATATGCAAGTCTAACGACACGTGACGAAATGCTAACTGCGGTTGCATTGCCCGCCAAACGTGGCCGAAAATAAACACAACATAATAGAGAGAGCTGAGCAATCTCAGTCGTACGAGCTGCTCTGCAGTAATCCGCGGCACAACAGTATACTAGCTAGTTAGAATACATGCCAATAGACTCCAGTTGCCCTACAACGACTTCTGCAGCTATAAAGAAGAGCACGAGGAAGAATCTTTTGTGCACTTCTTCTGCTTCTGCGCTGCGCTTTCCAGGAAACGATTCGCCACCTTAGGCAGTCATTTCCTACCCAATCTGTCGATGATAGCAAACTTAGGACCTGCCAAGATTACGAATTTCATGAATGCAACCGGCTGGTTAAACTTCTGATAATATTGACACGAGGAACGGAAGAAAACCGAAATCCGACACGGTATCACAACGGGCCAAATATTGCATATTAGTGTCGGGCCTATATAGACTGACAACCGCCTAACCTAAGATATGCCTAAATTTCATTTAAAATAACGATGGCGATATAGATCGTTGGGCTGTTAATCCAAAAGAGCTTATTTCTAGAACCTACTCACAGTCACAAATTCACAGAAAATACCCACAACAATATTTATGAAAAGAAGAAAGGGCATCGGCGGCCAATGCAGTAATGGATAGTGTATTTTGGTGTGGGTGTCGAATATTTGGTGTAGTGTGCATACAGTATTTACAGGTTAGATCGGTATTTACCTTTTACTTATTTAATTTTTTCGTCGCCTTACCGATATGGGGTGTACACCCAGAACTGATTAACCACAATGCACTTTGCTTATTTATTATTCCCTGAACCAATAAAAAATGGGTAAAAAGGTTATAATGGTTTTGTGAAAATGTATGTAATAGGCAGAAGGAAGTATGCCTCATAAAATATATATGTCAACAGCAGAGTCGATATAGCCATGTCCTTCTGTCCGTGTGTCTGTATGAACACGTAATTTGGAATATAGCTTCTCGTATTCCCGGCGCAGATCAAGTTTGCGTTTTTTATCGATAACTGTCTCCCTTTCGCGAATACCGATATATTTACATTTCTAATAGCAATAAATGCTTAGATTTTAAAAGCAGAATCTCTTACTTGATTTTATATTTTGATACCAAGATGTCATAGTATATTGGTTTTGGGCAATGTCCGTCATGCTGTCTGTCCGTCTGTCTGTCTGTCCTTCTCTCCGTCTGTCCATCTGTATGAACGCAACTTTTTTCGATATCGAAATCACGGCTGAATAATTAATAAGCACTTATCCTAAGGCCTAACACGGTGGATGTGAGTGGCATATAAACATATCAGATTCGTAAACAGAATTTACTACAAAAAATATAAAAGAGTGTATATTACCCAAGTTAAAGTGGAACAGGCCGAAAAAATTCAGTCTGAGCAAATCTCAATTTAGTCAGGAATTTGAATTATTTTAATTATCGATTACGTAGTATAGGACCGACTGAAATCAGAACTAAAATTCCAACGCAATTCGAGATTAAACAAAAGAATTGATTAAATGTCTAGAAAGTTTCTTTCGTTAGAAAGAGACTCTAAAATGAAATCAACTTCCTGGAACCACTCTATCTACTGGTCTGGCTCCGACGCTAATCAGAATTCCAGCATTTCCGAAGTAAACAGAAGGTACCGTACGGATTTAATTGCAAAATATAATGTGGGTGGAATATGGTTTCAAGAAAAGGAATGTGGAAAGGTGAGTTGGGAAGCGCGGGGTGTTCACCTTATCTTAGGATAATAAAGATTATCCTAGCAGTGATACATACAATGAAACAAAACCAATCGGTTTGCATTTGTTCGGAAACGACCAATCGGTCGGGCCCACGACGTTGGGCGCCAATTATTATGTAACGGACACTTACGATGTCGTTTCGGCTTGCACA
Organism: Drosophila cyrtoloma; assembly: GCA_035042485.1. Lineage (NCBI taxonomy): Eukaryota > Metazoa > Arthropoda > Insecta > Diptera > Drosophilidae > Drosophila > Drosophila cyrtoloma. The sequence continues at coordinate 50,154 of JAWNLH010000089.1, read as the reverse complement.
CCCTGTCTACTATTTGGGGCGGCCTTGCTCAGGGAAATTTGGCGTGGGTATTGTGCTGCCTAAACAAACGGTGCTACATTAATAATTTCGTAGACAGGGAAGAACGAGGAGAACGGGATAAGGAAGGGGAGCCATACAAATGGAACGGACTGTGTTGCTTATAGCCTATCTAAAGTTGGAGAATTAAGGTGTTAGAGTTCTCCTTCTTTACCCACCCAACCTTGTAGGAATCTATTGCAATTTCGGATCCTACCCTAAACAAGCCTGCGGTGCAGTAAGCCCAATGTGCCTTTTATAGAAACAAATTATTTCATATTGAATGCGTTATAATAAAATAAGGTATTCAGAGCATTTTACTAGCATTTTACATGATACAAATTAAATAAATGTTTATAATATTTATTTCACTTCACATATATATGCTAATATATGTTTATCTAACTTTAACTTTACTCTTAGTTACAAGTAGTAAGTTCCACCTTGTTCATCTAAATGCAAAAAAAAATTCAGGGCGCTTTATTGTTATTCCTTTTTATTATCGCAATTTTAAAGGCAATCTTGAACAGTATTTCTCCTAATGGCAACCCACAATAAAAAAGTCAATCATAAATCTCTACTTTTATGACATAAATATTGTTTGCGCTATCAGCTTTTTGATAGCCTTATTATCCTATAAAAACACAGGTTATTGCCACGTTATAAAATGTATTGAATATATTTAATCTAGAAGCCAGAGCTTAGTCTTTTTAACAACACTCTGATTTATTTATTAAAAGTTTGAAGCCAATTGCTAAACCTTTTCAACACAATTGTATCGCACGGTCGGTCAGCTAGAGTAGCAAAAGACGAATAAATAGCTGCAGAAGCCGGCGGCTTAGCGAACAGCCTTTTTCGAGAGAGAGAGAGAGGGAGCTGCACAAAGAGCGCTAAAAGCTGGCTGCTGCAGCTAAACTACGCTTAACTTTATGTTACGCCTCACAGGGCGACAAATTCAATATATATACATAATTAAAGTGATTGTATGTTCGTTGCTGCTGCTGCCAAGAAATATCTAATACGTAATCCAAACCAACACATTTTTCTAAAAAAGGGTACACACCTGTCACTCTCTCGTATAAAAGCAATTGACTGCAACAATAAAGCAATTAAAAATCAAAAGCAATAAGCCACTTCCTGTCATAGAATTCCGATTTCCCTGCTACTAATATCTTAGCATGGATACTCGACAGACGAAAGACTAAACTCTTAGCGCTGCATTTCAAATTCACTATGAATTTCATATATTATTCTTCATTAGATATCGGTAGGGGGCTAACATTATTCTCAATTTTACGATCTATTAAGTATCAAGATATAGCCAATAAGTACACAATTAACAAGAGCGAACTTTGCAGTCGTGAGTAACCGACTGCGAAATACTTTGATGAAATAAGTTATTCCAGAGGATAACAATAAACAAAGAAGAGAATGGGTGTAGCCAAGAAGTACTGTTTAAGCTTGCCTTTCAAATTGCGGTAGATATAAGATCGTAACGTTACTCCGAAGTTTGGTAAATGTAGCTGTTAAAGCACAGCAGATATAATGATTTGGAAATTTTGGGGGAAGTAGTGGGCGTGGCAGCGTATTCTGCTTTACAATGATGGAGTCTTATCTGTAGAAGTTGCATTGACCTCTGAAGATTTTGCCTCCACAACCGTTATGTTACTATCCTCCTCGTCCGATATCGAAAACTGATCCTCGTCCAACTCGCGACACATGTCTCATATATAACCAGGCTCCAGCTCGTCGTCAGGTGTTCGATCTCCGGAGCGGGATCCTGCTCGACTGACTTGTTGGCAGAGTTACTTCCGGCCGTCGCATCCGACTTCTACAGATTCACGGTGACCGAGCTGAAGCCAAAATTCAGCTTAGCTTAGCTCTTGGCGGCCTCAATCGGTGCTTGATTCATCGTCCCTTGGGTAGCCTCAATCTTAAATACCCTCCAGTAATCGACTGGAAGTGACGGTTTGCATTTCTGCAAAATTGTGAGCACAAGGTCCGGATCCTTCAAGGTTGCCGGGATCTAGATACGGGCACGAGGTCTACTCGGGACTTCGCACCAGTCGATAGCGACCAGATGGGTAGACCTCGCATATGCCTGCTACGGCAGCATTGTAAAGCTCCACTGAACGGTCGTCTTCTTTTGTTGTCGCATGGAACCAACCAGCACATTTGCATGAAGGTTGTGGTCTTAGATCTTTATTGACTAACTCGAAACAGTATACAGCTAGATCCTCTTCTATATACTTCCATTGGTTTCTCGGATTCTTCCGCTTTTGTTGCCTCTCTCGAGAACCACTTTAAAGATCGTCTCCTTGGCAATCTGTGCGAAACATATCCCTGACTGCAGCTTTATTCGCTTGGCCGCGAGTCCATGCCTTCTCACACGGCTTTGCTCTTTGTTGGGCAGTGCTTCATTATTGTTGGGAAGCACATTTTTCACCCATGCCACCTTCTTTAGCCATTCGGCTTGTGAGTTGGTCACTAAATCCGCGTTCTGCCGCTTCAGAATGCCGGCTGCATTTCTTAATACTGCGTACGTTAATCGACGTGCCTGAGCACTGGTGGATGGCAAATCATCTTTCATACTCGCTCCAGCAGGTACATCATCCGCACGAGTGCTCGGCTTCACTTAGCGCCAGTACCTTGCGGATCACTGTGATGCTCTTATCAGGCTGCACCCTGTTCAAATAAGGAATTTTTGACAATCGAAGTGTCTGAGAATCACTCTTTCTGTGATCACAGATACATTGAGCTACCGTTAAGCCATAGAAAACCAGTGAGCTTCTTAAATCAAAAAAATCCAACTGGGAAATATTGAAAAGGAAATTAGATCCCTCTTGGAACACCCTCCGCAAAGTCCAAACAATTTCGCGCATCTCTGTAGCCTTACAGATACTTTCAAGACGGCATGCAATAACTCCCCAGACTTGCTTTTCTAAAGAAAAATTACTACTCATGGTCGGTCTCCAGTGAAGAGTCACTAGACGTCCTCCTTAAGACACACTTCCCAGAATGCTCTGAGCAGAGATTGTGAAGATATTACATTAATAAAATCTCTTCTACATAATGAAAACATAAGATGGGATATAAACAGCTTCGAGGCGTGTAAATCTCCGAGTTTCGATACAATAAGCCGGACCCAATTACAAAAGGCGGACACAACAGCCATAAACTGGCTACACAAAACTTTCGAGACAATTCTCAAGACTGGCCAGATTCCACCGACTTGGCCCCAGTCTTTCATAGACATTGAAGCTGCCTTCAACAATATCACCCCAGAGACGATACCAGGAGCACTGGTAGACATAGGGATTGATATCAGATTAGTTGGGTTTTGAAGTGGTAAAAGTGATGCACTTGGTTTGGCGGTTAGACAAAGAAGAACTTTTATTCAATGTATTCTTATAGTTGGGGTACCGAGCGCAGTGTCGATATCCCTGTTATTAACATTAGTAATCGGAATGTTGTATTGATCTTTGACATATTTTCAACACTCCCCCTCAATACACGTTATTGACAATTAATTTGAGACCAAGCAATCTATTACAATTTTCACGTTTTGACTTGCTCAAATTCTTAGTTAAGATATCTGCCATCATTTGACTCGTTGGACGATATTCCAGCTGAATCACAAGCTTATTAAAAACTTCTCACACGAAGTGCTAACGAATATCTATATGCTTGCTTCTTGCATGGTAAACTAGATTTTTAACTAAGTTCATAGTGCTCAAATTATCGCCATGAATTACAATACTTTTCATATTTCTGTATATCTTAATTTCGTTGCATAATTTCCATATATAAACAGTTTCTTTAGTTGCTTTCGATATACCCACATATTCGGCTTCAGTACTACTTAGTACTATTGACGATTGCTTCTTGCTTTCCCATGAGAATGCGCTGCTTCCAAGAACCAATGCGTATCCAGTATACGACTTTCGGTCCGTGTTATCTCCACCCCTGTCCACATCAACGTAGCCTTTGATGGGATTTCCAGTTTTAGCATATGCTATGCCGATTGAAGACGTCGTCCTCAGATATCGCAGCACTTGTTTTGCTGCTGCCCGGTACTCTTGGATCCGTATTCCGTTGGGACAGCTTAAATACTGAATGTAAAATGTCAGGTCTGGATGTAACTGTTAAGTATATTAATGATCCAATCAGTGACTAGTGCTCTGCCTGGTTAACCGTTTTGCATTGTTGGCTCTCACATTTGGTGGTGTACCCGGACGCCAACGGTACTGATGCTGGCCGACACGCTTCCATGCCAAACTTCTTAAGCAGCTGCAACACATGCTGCTGCTGGATTTTCGTTATCGCCCCAATTATCCCTTCCTATTGATTTCCAAACCAAGGAAATTATGTACAGGGCCCTTGTCAACCACCCGGAAAATACGAGAATATCGGCCAGCATCCACATATACTGCGATTATGTGGTTTTGTGTGTGCCTAGTATATACACTCAGCTCACTTGGACAGACCGAAAAACAAATTTTTGTCGTCATCTCGTTCCGTTTCTTGTTCCACATCCGTCCACACTATTTCAGCCCATATAAGGACTTTCGAAGTTTAAGAACAGACACTCTTTGCTCTTCAAACATACGGGGTTGCTTCATGTAAACGTCCTCCTGCAATTCTGCGTTTAGATATGCCGTGGATACATTAAGTTGGTGCACATGTATTTCCAGTTCAGCTGCTATGGCCAACACCATCCTTATTGTCGCATATCACACTACTGGCGAAAACGTTTCGTCGTAGTTCACTGCATGTTGCTGGCTGCAGCCCTTCGCCACTAGCCTAGGGGTGTATCGTTCTATGGTGTCATTTTTGTCATGTTTTAGTGCAAAGACCCATCTGCATCCAATCGCCTTATGATTGGATGGTAATTCGGCTGGTTCCCAAGTTCCATTTGCAATAATTAAAGTTTTACCATTGTTGGCAGCAGCAGCAAAGAGATTGAATTGATTATGAGTTGTTAACATGCTTGAATTTGGAGCCCTGCGTGGCTAAATATAAATAGCTTATTGTTAGTCTTAATTACATATCCACATTATGTTAAGTGCAGTTTGAGCTGCAGCAGCTAGCGTTAGCGGCGCTCTCATTGTGCAGCGCTCTCTTTGTGCAGCGCTCTATCTCTCTCGATCAAGTGCGTTCGCTGATCGGCCGGCTGCTGCAGCTAATTAGTTTTTGCGCATAGCTCTAGCTTATCGATCGTTTTATAGTTATTCTTGTTGTTGAGAAGGTTTAGCGGTGGCTTCAAATCTTCATTTTCGGTAACCGATCGTTAGTTACTCTTGTTGTGAAAAGGTTTAGCAATTGGCTTGTTTTTTGCACTTAGCAACGTGAAGATTTTTCGTCTCTTCCTTTTACACTTTCTTCGTTCGCCTTGGACGTACATTCTTCAGAAATGTGGTCGATTTTACCGCAATTATAACACTAAATTTTTTTGATTCGGTTGTTGTTTTCTGATTTGCATTCTTTAGTTCACACTCTCTATATGTGCTTCGTTCTGCATTCTTTGATCAATTTAACCTTCAAAGTACTAAACTTAGGTAATTCATCACGTGATTCCAATGCTACAACCTGATTTTCATATGATTTGGGCAAACTTGCCAATAGTAAAATAACATATATTTCCTCTTACAGCGCAGTGCTAATCTCTGTTAACTGTTCCACCATGTTCACAAAATTTGCAATATACATTTGCATGTTCTCATTCTCGTTCATCCGCATGATGAGTAATATCTTGAACAATGAGACCTTGCTCACTGGACCGGTGGGCTGATGCACTGCCTTTAGGGTTATCCACGCACTCGACGCCAAATCACATTTCTTAATGTGACCAATCTCAGAACATCTTATTGAGAGAGTAATCATCGCTAAAGCCTTTTCGTTTTTTGATATCCTCTGAATATATTCACTCGTCCTGTCTGAGCTTGCGCATTTCATAGCTCCCAAAGTGACGGACCATAGCTCCAGGTGAATTAGCACACTTTTCATTTGGACACACCATGGATCATAATTTGATTCGTCCAAATTGTATATATTGTACAGCACACTCATTTTTCGCTCGCACTTGTCCTCATACAGAAAACTTTAGTTGGTATGCACAAAGCAATATAAATTACGCAATTCTAACGAAAATATGACTCGATCTTAAATGCGGCTTTTCAACATAACCTTAGTTACATTCAACTTTTTATTTTTGCCTGCGCCCATAACCTGTTGGATTTTTAACCGGCAAAGTGATGCACTTGGCTTGGCGGTTAGACCAAGAAGCATTTTTATTCAATATATTCTTATAGTTGGGGAATCGAGTATCGAAATCCCTGTTAACATTAGTAATCGGAATGTTGAATTGATGTTTTACATATTTTCAAAATCTATTATTACACTTACCCTGCTGTATGGGATCTTGGTATGGTGGCCTTGCCTAAAAAGGCTATTAGACTGAGGGAATCCTTAGTATAGGGGGCCCACGTTAATGAACACACATCCATTCTAGAAGGAAATTCAAAAATATATTCGAAAACAGATTACTGTGTACCAATAGTTCAACTTCATATCCCCTTCCATACGTACTTCCCCCTATGGGAGGAATGTAATATTTTTCACAGACCTCTTAGGCAGAGGAGTCTACTCAGAGAAACTTAATCTGCAGCTAACTTTCAGCTATCCGAAACACTGTAGTGTTTTCCAGGCAGAAGTAATAGCCATAAAACAAGCATTAAACTGCCTAAGGACACATAATATCAGCCTATGCAATTTTAATATATATATTGGCAGACTATGCAAACTCGATATCGGTAACAAACTGTCGCAAATCTCTATATGAGATGGCCCAGCAGCATGCCATCAGAATAATATGGATGCCTGTGTACCAGAATATTGAAGCTAATTGAAAGGCTGACGAGCTAGGAAAGGAACATTATTATCCCTCCTCATTGAAAATGAAGGTATATGTGAGCGTCTGGGTACCTGTGAGCTCAAAATAAAAGAAGTTAATATATGCAAGTGTAACGAAACGCAGTAGAGAGAGCTGAGCAATCTCAGTCATACGAGCTGCTCTACAGTAATCCGCGGCACAACAGTATACTACCTAGTTAGAATACATGCCAATAGACTCCAGTTGCCCTACAACGACTTCTGCAGCTATAAAGAAGAGCACGAGGAAGAATCTTTTGTACACTTCTTCTGCTTCTGCGCTGCCTTTCCAGGAAACGATTCGCCACCTTAGGCAGTCATTTCCTACCCAATCTGTCGATGATAGCAAACTTAGGACCTGCCAAGATTACGAATTTTATGAATGCAACCGGCTGGTTAAACTTCTGATAATATTGACACGAGGAACGGAAGAAAACCGAAATCCGACACGGTATCACAACGGGCCAAATATTGCATATTAGTGTCGGGCCTATATAGACTGACAACCGCCTAACCTAACATATGTCTAAATTTCATTTAAAATAACGATGGCGATATAGTTCGTTGGGGTGTTAATCCATTTTTTAACTTTATTTTCCCAGGCAAAAGAGCGAATTTTTAGAACCTACTCACAATCACTAATGCACAGAAAATACCCACAACAATATTTATTAAAAGAAGAAAGGGCATCGGCGGCCAATGCCGTAATCGATAGTGTATTTTGGTGTGGGTGTCGAATATTTGGTGTGGTGTGCATACAGTATTTACAGGTTAGATCAGGGTATCGACAATTCGGTCTGCATCTTTTACTTATTTATTCTTTTCTTTGCAAAGCCTTACTGATATGGGGTGTACACCCAGAACTGATTAACCACAATGCACTTTGCGTAGTTATTATTCCCTGAACCCATTAAAAATGGGTAAAAAGGGAATAATGGTTTTGTGAAAATGTATGTAATAGGCAGAAAGAAGCATACCCCATAAAGTATATACACTCCTCGAAATTCGATTAAAGGCAATTGCTTTTTTTGTTATACAATTTAAAATTAAATTAAAAAACCTTTTTTTTGTTTCACAAACGCTGTTTTAAATTCACGTCAAATAAGAATGGAATTAAATATGTGACATTAACATAACATTTTTGATTAATTTTTTTTTAAGCGAGGTTAAGCTGCGAGTTTCGGTTAAAGGCAGTGCTAAAAATTAATATAATATGTTGAAATGTCATGAAAATAGCAACTTAATAATGTGTTCAGCCACCAGACTACAAAATTGGATTTGGCATCGATTCAACAACTATTTAAAACTCAGATAGTGCAATTTTGGCACATTCTATAACGACAGCCTTCACACGACAGCTGTTCAATTGCCTTAAACTGTCGATTATTCACTTAAGCTCAATGGAACAGGTGCCCCAACTTGTTCTTTGTGGGATTCTGGTCGATCTTGCTGTCCAGTCTGAAAGCTTAAAATCCTTATCATGAATCCACCCACGACAGGCCCGCTGCACATGTGTTGGAGCACTGCCCTGCTGGAATAAGACATTTGGGTCTGGTTGGTGCTCCATAAAGTTAACCAAAACTGCGCCCAACAGGTTTATAAAACCCTCCGATCTCATACAACCTGAAATTTTTCAAATCAGAGTGCTGTTTTGATGACCAAATGCGGCCCAGATCATGAGTGAAACGCCGCGACACCTTCCAGAATGGAAAATCTCTCAGACTTCTTTATATGAGCCAGAAATACTTTACACCGTTTGGAAAATCGAAATTGAATTTTATCTTATCAGAAAATAATTTATGCCACTCCTTGGCGCTGGTCATGTGTTCTCTTGCAATATTTAACCTGCTTATGTTGTGTGCCCTCGTTTATACTGGCTTTGACATCATTTTCTTCTAAACCAATCGATTATTTCCTGATCAAATTTGTTCAACACGATGTTTCGATTTTTTATAACCTTGAGTCAAATAGAATTTTAAAGGGCTTTTATCAAGCCCAGCCTATAATATTGCAGATTTTTGCCTGTGGGATGATTTTTCGATTTTGATTTTTGAGCGATTTTTGTTGTACTTTTCTTTAATTTTAACACATTATCAATTGCTGATGCCGATCGACCTAATTTAATTAATATGTTCCGGTTGCTCATTCCAGTATCGTTGTAAGCCTAGTTCTTAGCTATTTCCGTAGGAGAGTGTTTTTCCCTTCCGATTTCAAATTTTTGTAAACACCTAATCTGTTTATTTGTGTAAAACATTAAATTAATATGTCTACTTTATTATCCCATTCAAGAAAAATTTATATAACGCACTACTTACTTTTCCAAAGGCTTGAAAGTGACTGCATTATTCGAATTTCGCACCCAAACTAGCCATAAAAAAGGAAAACACCAAACATCTTAGAAAAAACTAACACAACTTACATTCCAATACAACAGTTTAAGAAGAAAAACCGCTGTAAAAAAAATGCATTATTAAGGATCCGTTAGGCTTGGTACAGTTTTTGGCACCACAAACACGAGCGCCTTTAATCGAATTTCGAGGAGTGTATATTGTTGATCACGATCAACAGCACAGTCGATATAGCAATGTCCTTTTATCCGTCTGTCTGTATGAATTTCCCTCCGTTTCTCGAATACATTAAAATTTCCGATAGCAATAAATGCTTCAATTTTAAAGTCAGAATCATCTAATTAATGCATTATATCCATATTATTGATCAACTGCCTAAATGTAATCAAGATCGGATAAGAAACACCCAAGTTATAGCCGAAAATATTATCATATTGATCTCATTTCTATCCGCAGCTGTCCATCTTGAGAGCTGCTCACATTTGGGTGCAAAACTTTTTAAAGGGAAATTTTCCAATAAAAATATAATATATTTTACAATTGGGGCCAGGGTATGTCGTAGTCGAGCTCACTCGACTACAGCACTCTTATTTGTTTTTATACTTTGATACCGAAGGTGTCACAGTGTATTGGATTTGTGCAATTTCCGTGATGCTGTCTGTCCGTTTGTCTGTCTGTCCTTTTCTCCGTCTGTCCATCTGTATGAACGCAACTTTTTCGACACCCTTAGAGATAGGGGCTTGAAACCTGGAACATATACTGGCCTGTGTCCACGCCACACAAAGTATAAAAATTGGAGTGCTACGTACACCAAGGGGCTGAGAAATCGATAAAATCGATATTTGCAAATCGATAAAATCTCATATCTCCCACAATTTGAAGGCTTCAGTTACCAAATTTGGTCGGCAGGTTGTTGGCAATGTCCTTCAAAGACCGGCATATGCCACGCCACCTCCGCCACCCACGCGCATCCCGCCCCTAAAAATATCAAACCCCCATATCTTCTTAGAACCGTCAAATTTGGTATTTAATTTACTTGTAGCCTCATTTAAAACCGATAATAAATATGTGTGGCCGCACCCACACCTACGCCCATAATGGCCAGTGCCGTCATTTCGGAAATTTTTCCAAACTTGGAAGGTAACTTGCTAGTAAAGATCTGTAAGTTAGAGTCACCAAATTTTAAAATTATGTTACTGGTAACTCCTCTAAGAGATCGATAAAAAATTGGATGGCCACGCCCACCCCGCCTCCCTAACCCGAGACAACTGTAAGTGTAAATCGATAAGACCATATATCAACACACAATATGAACACTAGAGTCACCAGATTTGAAAGGTATATATAGCAACACTTAAGAGACAGAGGTTAAGTTACCAAACCTGGAAGGAAGGTTGCTAGGAACCTTCTCTAATACTTTTTTTTGCCACGCCCACTCCTTCCCCCGAAATGTTCAAAATCTGATAGCTCTCGTAATTTAAGATCTACAGTTGCCAAACTTCGAAGGAACGTTACCAGCTTATGTCTATCGCAATTTGAAAGGCAAGCTTGAACAGTATTTCTCCTGATGCCAACCATAAATCCATATTTTTCTTTCATAAATATTGTTTACGATATCAGCTTTCTGATAGCTTCTTTGTCCAATAAAAATACAAGGTTATTTCCGTTATAAAATGTATTGAATATATTTGGACTAAAAGCCAGAGCTTAGTCTTTTTAACAACACTTTGATTTATTTATTAAAGGTTTGAAGCCAATTTCCAAACCCTTTCATTACAATTTTAACTCACGATTGATCAGCTAGAGTAGCAAAAGACGAATAAATAGCTGCAGAAGCCGGTGGCTTAGCGAACACCCTTTTTCGATAGAGAGAGCGAGAGAGAGAGAGACAGAGAGCGCTGCAGAAACAGAGCTTAATTCTGGCTGCTGCAGCTAAACTACCCTTTAGAGTCTGTGCATATACAACAACAACTATTTATGGTATGCCTCACAGGGCGACAAATTCAAGATATATACATAATTAAAGTGAATGTATGCTCGTAGCTGCTGCTGCTAAAATACTCCCCACGTTCCACATCTTGTTGACCACTCTTCTGATAACTCCTTTCGGCGTCTTCAAGTCAGCCACGGGAGCAATGCCGTCTCTGTCTGGAATTAAAGCAAGCACTCTGGTGAGTGTCCAGCTCGTGGGAGGCAGATTCTCGTCCCTAGCGAGGACTACGTCATTCACTTGAATAGGACAAGCTGGAGATCTCCATTTAGTACGCTGTTGGAGGAGTTTGAAATGCTCCTTCCGTCAATGTGACCAAAATATTTGCTCTAGGTGGATCACTAACGAGTGCCAGTCATTCAAGCGATTATAATTCAATCTTGTCAGATCTGGCTCCAAAGTTATTGCTGGAGGTCCGCCAATCAAAAAAAGGGCCGAAGTCAAAACATCTAAGTCGCGAGGAATCACTGAAATTGAGACTAAAGGGCGATAATTAATAATGGTCGCTATTCGGTAAACAAGAGTTCGCAACTCCTCAAAACCGCGATAAAAATTATGCTTGGCGGTTTTCCTGCTGCTTCCCACAATCCGCCAAAGTGTGGAAAGCGAGGGCAAATGAAACGCCAATCAATGTTATCAGCCAGGCAGAATTGATGAACAGCAACTCCTTCAGATTGTTTTTGGCTCCCACGAAGTTTGTGACGTTGTCAGACCAAATCTGACAAACCTAGCCACGAGTCAAGATGAATCTCCTCAGAGGGCCAAGAATTGTAAGTCCTGTACCAGCTCTAAGTGAACAGCCTTGGTAACGAAGCAGATGAAGACAGAAATGTAGCATTTGACTGGTGGTCTGGTACGAATAACAGATTTGTGGAAAAAGGGCCCGGAATAATTAACTCCACAGTTGGCCAGTCGGCCACAACTCGCAAAACTCCAAAATCATCAATAAATGGCAACAGTGATGCAATGGGCTAGACTTCTTGAGCGCTCTTCTTGCTAGCAAAGACTTCATATCTTCCCACATATGGGTATTTTGGACGAGACGAAGAAGAATAATAGTTCCTTGATGAATGTCTGACACGTTGAGACCCTGATGTCGAAAGCGATGAATAAACTTGAAGATATATGCAAATATCCGTTGTAAAGAAGCAAATGAGTTGGCAAATTTGTAATTAACAGTTTTATCTTCATAAGGCGACTTGACGCGCAACACAGTCTTCCGACGTTCTATCGAGTGTCTTTTGAGCGCACAAGACGGCGGCCGTCCACCCTTGTTCCCAACAAGAAAGGCTGGCCCATGAAACTAGATACCAGATTTCATGAGTTGACTTGGAGTTGCACCTCTGGATAATACGTTCGCAGGATTTTGATCTGCGGGAACATAAAGCCACTCCATGCTGATAGTTTGTTGCTGAATAGTAGCAATAACAGAGTCATCATTGATCCAAGACAGGGCAACAGTAGAGTCACACCAGCAGTAATATCGTCCTCTAAAGCATCCCATCGACTTGATATCATGCATAAGGTGAGATAGCAACATTGCTCCGGACAAATCCAGTTTGGGCACCGATACCGTCTTCAATGGCGCTACCCGAGACTTTGAGCATAAAGATGACTGGTGGAAAGTTGAGACCTGGATACTATATAAGTGCAGACTCCATACGCTTCAATACTTGCATCGCAAAATCTATACACTGACTGAGGGTCTAGCACTAATATTGGCGAACTGAAGCGGATGACATTTTCAAAACTGCTGCTGATGTCCATCCAGGCAGAGCTAAATGCAAATGGTAGACTTTCGATCAAGTCAACCTTTCCTTCCACAGTTGCAACAGTAAACTTTTGCACCTGGCAATTACAGGTCCAATAAGACCAAGAGGGTCATAGATATGTGCAATCGTGGACAAGTGGGATCGCTTGGAGAGTTTTGAATTTGGGTGAACAGGTGACAATAAGAACAAGAGATTATCCGAACATCGATCCCAAGCAAGACCAAGAGTTTTACCATAATCAATTTTAAGAAACTGGTCGTGTCAGCCTCATCAGCACGTTCAATCACTTCACAATGACTAGAGGACAATTTGGGATGCCGGAAATTGCCACGAGATAAAATCGCTGCTGTCTGCATCATTTTGTCCATAGCCTCAGAGACTGAGCTAGCACCGAAGATAAGGTCATCAGTATAGAAGTCCTCTCGAACTGTAACTGACCGAAGAGGAAACGCAGCGGCTTCATCAGCAACCAATTGTTACATGGACCGTACAGCCAAAAATGAGGCTGGTTTGGTGTCATACGTCACGGTGTCCAGCTTGTAGACACGTACATTCTCTTTGAGTGAGTCTTCCCACTAAATAATTTGATAACAGTTATCAGGAACAGTCACTCGGACGCAACGATACACTTTGCATATATCCATATACATTGTCTCACAACTTATTTCAGACAGTGTCTAGCATAATTTGTAATTGGCTGCCATAAACTAATTATAGATTATTTTTCAAAAATTCCAAAGACCGATGGCAGGTACATATATTAACCACCTAAATGATTATATGACCCTCATAAACTGGGGTTTCCCCACCTGCTAGGTCAGGATATGTAAAAAAGTACGATAATTTATGGTCACAGCTTATTTCAGACAGTTGCATTATGGACACCTGGGTGGCATAAAACCCGGATTTTTAAGTCAGGTTGATTATTTTCGGTAAAAATAGACCAATCCTTCGTAGTCAGTATAGTTATATCCTGCATCTCGGGTGCAACCAGCCAACAAGGACTATGGGCAAACGGAATACTATTGAACAACGGAGTCTCATCCTGGAACACTTCAAGATCGGATATTCACATCGCCAAATAGCTGAAATGGTCAATTTAAACAGGTCAACTGTATACAGCATCATTCGTCGCTTCGTCGACGAATATCGGACAGAGGACAAGGTCAGAATGGCACCAAACAAGATTTTCACCGAACAGGAAGAGCGGAGGATCATCAGGAAAATAAGGGAAAATCCAAAGCTATCGGCTCCAAAACTGACTCAACAGGTACAGGATGAAATGGGGAAAAAGTGCAGTGTAGAAACTGTGCGCCGGGTTCTGCGCAACCATGACTTTAATGCCCGAGTACCACGGAAGAAGCCCTTTATAAGCACAAAATTAAAGGGATTAGGATGACGTTCGCCAAAACCACTTGGACAAGGATGTGGAGTTCTGGAACACAGTCATATTTGAAGATGAGTCCAAATTCAACATTTTTGGTTCGGACGGACGGAATTATGGGTGGCGACAGTCCAATACTGAGCTGAATCCCAAAAACCTAAAAGTAACAGTCAAGCACGGCGCAGGAAGTGTCATTGTATGGGCATCTATCCCGGCAGCCGGCGTCGGAAATTTAGTGTTCACTGAAACAACAATGGACAAGAATGTGTACCTCAACATATTAAAGTAAAATTTACTCGAAAGTGCCGAGAAGCTAGGAATCCGACGTACAAAAGTGGGATAATTTCTCATGTGACAGGTCAAAAGATTAGTATTAGGGATGAATTTTACGAGTGACTCACCCCTCAGATTTGTACGCCTTAACGTCTTTTGCGGCCTAAGTATGCGCTAGTGATTCGTTATTCAGGATCACGACCAGTTGATCCATAGGTCCCGGTGAGGCCTCATTCTTCAACACCCTCCTGTATTAGGTGGGAAGAGACTGGTTGCATGTCTGCAACATTTTCAGATCCTGGTCCAGCGCTGCCGGTATCCAAATATAAGCCCGAGGTCTACTGGGGACTTCGCTCCAGTCAACTGTGACCAGCTTAGCTCCCGGATAGGCCTCCATAGCACGCGAAGGATAGGTAGGAGCTTGGCCTTCTTGGCCACTGGTCCGGGAGTCTCTTGCGAGTGCTGCCTTTTCGACAGGCGTTGCTCCTTTTGGGCCGTTCGCTGCGAAAGTTGGGCATTATCCTCCTTGGACCATTCCACCTTATTTAGCCATTCGGCTGGTGGATTTTCTCCACCGTTGGTGTTGGATGCTGGCTGCGTTCCGCCGTTTAGCATATGAGCATTTACGCGCCAGAGCACTGGTGGTTGGTAGTTCGCCCTACGCATCGCCTCGTTCCGCAAGATCAGGTGCACAAGTGCTAAGTAGGTCCCCAGCCAGGCTGACTATCGGCACAGATCGCGTGACCATTTCCGATGTTCGGCATGTGGGCATATCCCCAAATGGACATATGGGATTCCATTTTGTGGCACACGTGTAAAATCATTCGCTTTCATATTTGGCTCAAACACCACACGCCGAAGATTAAAGTGTCTCCACACCAGCGACCTCAGGACGATTGGGCGTTAAAATAAATCTGCAAAATTCAATGTTTCGTGTTATCTTTTAAAGCCATTCTTTTGTTTATGTTATAGTCTTTACGCTTTTGTCATTATTGGTTGCTTGACAAATGAATGTTTTAAAACCTTTCAATAGGTTGATTAATGTTAAAAATACATAATAAAAAAGAAGATTTTTAAATTAATACGAATCTGCTTCAAAAATGTAAATGTTGTAAATGTTTTCTATAAAAATACATTTTAAGAATTAATCACGCCTTCCGCATCAATATTACGTTATTTTCCAGAAAAGTTTCGTAATATTATTTTATATCTTTCTCCGACGAGAAACCAGCCTTTGTTGTTTTGCAGAATTAAAATTTGTTTTCCATTTTGAAGTTTTTTAAAAGGTCTCGGTTTTTGGAAACGCAATGTTTGGCACTCCCCATATTATCACCATAAATTGGGCAGTATTTTTATGATATGCTTTTAAATAAACAAGTAAATTATTAACGTATTATTTTAATTTAAAAAAAAATGTCTAACAAACTCACTCAATGTTAAATATTTCAAATATTTTTACTGTCACTTCTATTATTATAAAGAAATAAGTCTTACCTATTATGAATAGGTCTTACTTAAAAAATGAGTTTGATGAGATATAACGAAGAGTAAAAAGGTAAAGGGAATTGATGGGACTGAAGGAGCTATGCAAATTATTGAGCCCCTTCTTGCACCTAGTGCCTCAAATCTTCTTTGGTAGAAATTTGAGTTTTTTAGTATTTAATACATAGAGAGTTCTATACATAATACTTTGCGTTTTAATATAATTTGTAATCTCTCATTGATTAAAAATACAAAAATCCTAATTTCAAGTAATACTGGCTGCTGCAGCTCAAACTGCACTTTAAATAGTGTGAATATATTCACGACTAACCATAAGCTATTTGTATTAAGCCACGCAGTGCTCCAAATTCATGCATGTAAAACATTGTTTATCATTTAAAGTTATTTGATGCTGCTGCCAGCAGAGAGAATTCTACAAAACAAAAGACCACCGTATAAAATTAAAAAATTGAAATGCTCATCATTTATCAGGTCATGCCTTATTAGGAATAGGAAACATTTTAGTTATAATTATAAAAGCATACACTGAAAGAAAATTGTAAATCGAAAACTACAAGCCATACAGTTTGTTGGACCATTATAAAATAATTAAATAAATAATATCTATTAACGAAAGCACTCGACCGGCTCCTGGCAGAATGTTCAAGAATAAACACATTGTCTGTGCACCAAAATATAAATAGATAGGGGTCAAGTGCTGTAACCACTAACACATAGCGTCGAAGAACTAAAAGTATGAAATTCTTTTGTACAGATCCAATATGCTTTGGTGGTAATATGACCCTACACTCAGAATAGTTAAAAACGAAAGTACTTCCGCCCAAGTTAACCATTGAGATCGTATCGGTATTTGTCAGTCCCTGGACTAGGCAAGATCTGGAAAGTGATATTTTAAAGATAATTATTTGAGTAATGTGAATCAGATACTGAGAAATCTACATAAACGTGTAGTTTATGAAGCAGGAGACAATGATAAACAGAATCTTGGGCCTTACTGAAGCCATTATTAACGACATCAGTTTGCATTTTATTCTGAAATCGTAACGACATCAGTTTGCATTTTATTCTGAAATCCTCTGATGACAGAGAAAGTAAATTCTAGAAGGTAAGTGGTAGTAGACATACATTTCACAAAAGATTGCTTGATCTAAAACAAATTAAATCGCAAATCATAATTTAATATTTTAGGTAGGCCGTCAGCCAACGGATGCACAGGGAGAACTACAGGTTTCTGGTCACGGTGTATACCGACCTAAAATTTCGACTAGTCGGAACAAAAGATTATTAATAATTCTAATCAAATTCTAATTCTAATTCTGGCAACCGGAAAGCCCGTAGAGCAGGAGCTTATTCCGCGGATGCTGAATTGTGAATGGATATAGAATGTGTTCCTTTAAAATTAAGTATTTATGGTGTTGATAGTTTTACAATCTATTCCTATGTACCATCTTCTTCAGATAATTCTGTATATTCTTCTCATTTGTCCATATTTTCTGTTTCTTCAAATTTCTCTGATCGTGATTTTCTTGTATTGCTTGGTGATTTTAATATTAAGGGAACTACATGGATTGCTGGTCCTGACTCACATGTTTTGTCATCAAGACTAGTTAGCCAATTTCGGAAAATTCGGATTTTGTTAAACTAATGCGACTCTTATCGCAGATATTTGATTGGCCGCTCCAATATCTCCGTTCATAATTCAAATATTATACGGATTACTTACAAAGCTCTATCTTAGGGTTTCAGCGAGATCCTAAACGATTTCATAATTTCGTTAATGCAAAAGGTGGATCATCAATACTTCAACCGTATTTAAGAAAAAAAGCAGACTCAGGTCAGGCCATATGCTGAATTCTTTCAATATTCTTATAATTCCCAGCACCGGTTCATGAAATAT
This sequence comes from Drosophila cyrtoloma, assembly GCA_035042485.1. Classification (NCBI taxonomy): domain Eukaryota; kingdom Metazoa; phylum Arthropoda; class Insecta; order Diptera; family Drosophilidae; genus Drosophila; species Drosophila cyrtoloma. Next base: position 32,021 of record JAWNLH010000089.1, on the reverse strand, counting down.
AGATCTATATACTACTAAGTTATTGGAATTCGCTTTTTTTGTTTCAAATTACCTATAAGTTGGATCTAAAAATTATTTTACAAAGAAGTCTCATGGTAAATAAAATAAATAAATTACAAGAGACAACGTTGTAGTCGAGCGTAAACGACTGCGTAATACGTCATATGTATGTCACAAGTCATACATGCTGATGACAGGTATCAAATAATAGGGTGGATGTAGTTAAGAAATACCGTTCAAGTTTGTCTTTCAAAATGCGGTAGATATTGTAATCAACCTTTTGTTCTGTGTATAGCTAAGCCAAGACTCAGTCAAGCCGAGGGTCCGTGCAACAAATTTATATATTATTGCGTTTGCGATAATTAAATAACACAATGTTTATATATATTAAAAATGGTTTTATTTCTTCGCACTTTATGATCTAGGTTAGTCATAGTTCCTCATTTACTGTTTGCTCCACAGAGATTTCGTAAAGCATTCCTGATGCTCACCCGCACTAGCGGTTTCATTGTTCCCTCGAGGAGTGTCCATTATACTCCTGTGAGTCAGGATGGGTTAAAAGGAGAGAGGGCGAAAGACAGCGAATTCGCCGCAACTGCATTACGGCCGGATTTCGGGCTTATACTACAGTTATTGTGAAGGGCACAGTTCGCATTTACATCCATAAATATACATACGTATATATATCTATATTCACAAATATACATCCATATATATATACATATATATATATGGCTATATGGCTTCACACACTTCCCTCTTTCTTCGGCATTTGAAAACTTTAACTTTCCAATATAAATGATTGCGCTGAAAATATTTAAGATGGTAAGAAATGTTTTTTTTTTCTTGGCGTTTCCTTGTGAACACCCGTATGATAGCATGTTAAAACTAAATGAGAACTATAACAAAAATCTACGAAATTTAAAACGCTATTTGATATAAAGTTACAAGTATCGAAACATCGCGTTCAATAAATTTTATCAAATGATCGATTGGTTTGGAACAAAATGAAGTCAAAGCCAAAGGCACACTAAATTTCCAGATTAAATTTAGCAAAAGATTACATGTTTTGGAAGAAGTGGCAAAATGTTATATTTTCTGAGGAGAACATTTTTAATTTCGATGGTCTAAACCGTTTAAATTATTACTTGGACGATTTAAAGAAGTCTGAGAGATTTGTCTCTACTCGAACTTATGATACTGTTTCATTCATGATCTGGGCTGCATTCAGCCATCACTACAGGACACAGATATGTTTAATTTTAGACTGCATGCAATTGGAGAGTTATAAAAACCAGTGGACGAAGTTTTCGGGTCAACCAGGCGCAAATCTCTTATTCCAGCAGGATGGCGCTACAATACATTTGGCGCGGGCCTGTCATGTGTGGTTTCCGGATAAGGATTTTAAATTTTTTGAGTGGCTAGCTAGATCGCCGGACCTGAGTCATATAAAGAACATGTGAGGAAACCTGTGCCGTCGGGTTTAAGTGAGTTGGTATGTGGTGCCTAGACAGTGGACGTACAGCGCATATGACTTCAAATGTGGATTCATTTGAAAATATTGCAATGATCGAAAAGACATTGCATTTGGCAAACAATGAAACGACCCAGATCAGTGGAGTCGGTGCTGTAGAATCGCAGTTGAAGAAAATCAAACAAAAGAGAACGGAACTCTGAGTGAAGTGCTTTATGTGCCCGATCTGAGACAAAGTCTGCTGTCGATCGCGAAGATCACAGACAGAGGTTGCGCGGTTCATTTCCAAAAAAAAAGCCTTTAATCGTGAAAAACAATAATATGGTTTGGTTGCGTGTAAATAGATATGGAAACTTATACTACTTGGACAGTGAACGGATCCAAGCAAACAGCATAGAAGGGTGCAGTCAAAAGAATATTGACTTCTGGAATTACCGTATGGCACACTTAAACGAAGGAGATTTAAAGAGCATGGCGAAAAGCGGCAGAGTGACCGGTATGAATGTCAAAGACAACGCAAAGTTGTCGAAATGTGAAGTATGTATAAGTGAGAAACAAACTACAATCAGTTATAAAACTACAACTGATATGAGAACGACTGATTTGCTCGAAATTATACACAGCGATGTGTGCGGGCCAATGAGGAAAGAGTTCATGGGTGGTTGCAGATATTATGTAACCTTTATTGATGATCAGTCTGAGGTGCTTAAAATGTTGAAGCAATATAAAGCAGAAGTGGAAAACTTCACCGGAAGGAAAATAAAAGCACTACAATCGGACAACGGAACCGAATATTGGAACGTGGAGTTTGATGACTATCTGGAGAGCCGTGGCATCCGGCGTAGGCTTAGTGCCCCATATACGCCGCAGCAAAACCGGATTGGCTGCGAGGCGAAACAGAACCCTTGTGGAGATGGCCGCGTGCATGATGAAACAAGTGAAAGCACCTCAATTGTTTTGGGCAGAAGCTGTAAGCACAGCTTGCTACAACAGATGCCCAATGAAAGGACTATCTGGAGGGATTCCCTACACTATGTGGGCGAATAAGATCCCGACACTGGCATACATGCGAACGTTTGGCACAAAGGCGTTTGCGCTTGAAAAATGCGACAAGAAATGCAAATTCGATTGCAGATCTGAAGAGTGCATTCTGCTGGGGTACGCAACGAGCTCAAAAGCGTATCGGTTATACGTGTCGGAAAGGCGCAAGGTGATCATATTTAACGATGTAAAGTTCTTGGATATTCCAAGTTTCAAAACGAAATATGAAGAGTTATATGGCAAAGAAGACATTGACGTCGACATCACAACAAATGAGCCAAGTGAGCGCTGTGAGGATGCGGTGGGCGAATCCGAAGAGGAGAAGTAACAGCTGCACAATCCGCGTCGTGGGCGAGGGCGTCGAAAAACCATTCGGACAGGCCAACACGGAAGGCCACGAAAATTGTACCAAGAGGTACGATGCAGCAGCAGCAGCAATGATGAGGCAGAAGACGCCAAAGCACAGGATGAAATCACTGAGGAGTGCGAATGGCTTTAGAACGCGTAGACGGCCCATCTTGCAACGTAAAAAGCTAAAAATTCTAAAGAAACAGATGCCTGGACTAAGGTGCTAAGTGGTAAGTACTGAATAAAACGTGGGATCTCGTAGAACGACCAGCTGATCGTAAAGGAACGATGACTCCAGTGCTGCAGACAAGAAGAAAGTTCGTCTGGTGGACAAGGGATACGCTCAGCGACCTGGAGAAGATTATTATGACACTTATTCACCCGTAGTGCGATTTACATCGGTCAGACTGCTTATATCATTAGCAGTAGAAGCTGACATGGAAATCCACCAAATGAATGTGGTTACTGCATATTTAAATGGAGAGCTCGAAGAGAACGTCTTCGTGGACATACGAGAGGGCTTTACCGACTTCATGAAAAAGTTAGATTCAGGATCACCAATCGAAACAAGAGACATCCCTCAAGGAGCGGCATATCTAAAAGCCTTTATGGACTGCGGCAATCTAGCCTACGTTGGTACCACAAGCTGACCACTAAATTACTGGAGAGTGGATTGGAGCCCACCAAACAGGATCAATGCTTATTTGTAAGGAAACAAGGGAGCAAAACACGATATACCTTGACGACTTATCGTTAGCATCAAATGACCCTACGTGGATAGAAAATATTAAGGCAGATCTCTGCGATGCTTTTGAGATGAAGGATATCGACAAAGCGAGGACTTGCCTAGGCATACAATTTAAGCAGAGCTTAGACAAGCACTGGATATTCGGCTCACAGAAACAATACATTGGTGCCATATTGAAGAGATTTGGCATGGTCGAATGCAAGCCTGCATTGACACCAATCGAGGCAAAGTGTAACCTGAAGCGTCCTGAGATGATCGACGAAAGCAAAATGCGAAAGCATTCTTAAGCTTTAAGCCATAAAGATGCACAACTCCTTTCAAATGAACTGCCCCTGATACTGCAACCCAGGGTCTCAGAGTGGTGGGCCCTCGGGTATCGTACCATGAATCACTAGGAACGCACACCAGCATATTTCAAGCTGAGGTATGTGCAATAGGAAGATGTGCGGACTTCAACCTAAAACGGAACTATCGGAATACAGATATATCCATCCTATCCGATAGTCAAGCAGCATTAAATGCAATAACGGGGACTAAAATAACATCTAAGATAGTCCAGGAGGCTCGATCAAAGCTAAACCTACTTGGGACTCACAACAGGCTTACCCTGCGATGGTTCCCGGGCCACGGGGACATAGAGTAGGACTCCGGCAAGCTAGATGTCTCCTAGGTGGTTATAATCTTAAACGATTTAAGCAGGTTATAACCATGGGAAAGAACAATCTTAGGATACTTACCGGTCTAATGACCGGACACTGTAGACTAAGAAGTCACCTAACTAGACTAGGTATATATAGTAACAATCTCTTCAGGTTATGTGAAAGAGAGGAGGAATCCTCGATACGCATCCTAGCAGAATGTGTCGCCTTAACTAGAAGAAGATGTAGCATCCTAGGGATGCATGTCTTGAATTTTAGAGACATAGAAGACCTCAACCCAACAACGATCCTAAAATTCGTACGGGATCTGGGGCTGATGGAAGAGCTATAGGCTCAGAAGGGGGCACAATAGATCTAACAGGTCGCGGTGCAATTCCCCCTCCCGATAATCCTTATCACAGCTTAATTGGTGCCTTAATGTTTCTTTCAGTTACGACACGTCCGGATATTGCGTTTGCCGTGAGGCTTATGATTCTGCTGAACAGCAATTACAATGTCGATCACTGGAAGGCAGCGAGGTACCTAAGCAGTACAAGGCAATTTGGGCCTGTTATATAAGCAAACAGGCGAGGATCTATTTGGCGTGGTCGATGCAGATTGGGGAGCGAATCTAAGCGACAGGCGCTCTTATTCAGGGCAGGCGTTCATACTGTCTGGAGCAGCTGTGTGCTGGGAGGCACGCAAGCAACGTACTGTGGCACTATCGAGTACTGAGTCGGAATACCTTGGTACTATATCTGAAGGCCCTCCTAAACAGTGTTGGTGGAACCTGCGCTACGGTGCGTCTTTATAATGACAATCAGAGCGCACAAAAACTGGTTACTGGCTTCGGATTTCACCCGCGTACGAAACATATAGATGTGCGCCACCACTTCATCAAGCAAAAATACCTGACATTGAAGTGGAGTATATGTAAACAGAGCAGATGCCAGCAGACGTCCTGACGAAAGGTCTGCGCGGGAGCAAACATCGCGAATGCGTTACATATATTTAGTAAAGCATATTGTTACTTTAAGGGAGCGTATTGTTATTATCGCAAATAGTATAATAATATGTTAAAGCAAAAATGTTTACATAGTTCTGTATGCGTAATGTAAATAGAGTTACCACAACATTCTGTAAGCGCGTCTCTTAACAGATCACTGTAAAGACGCACATAACATCGATCAGCACATTAGTCGTTCCATTACATTAAGCAATGACAGTCGCGCAGCACTTGACCAAAAGATATGTAAACGTATATATAAACATAACCTCTACAGAAAACTCCTCGTGTTATTAATGGTCATGGGCCCGGTGTTTCAACCTGCAAGCCTGCACCCATAACCCCAAATCTCTAACAATATCACCAAGATTGGATAATGTAGACCCATCTTATAGTCAAATACGTGTCCTCCTCAATACGAACAAATATTATTGGTTCTTCCCAAAAGAAACGTCAAGTAATTCAACTTTTCACAACTTTTGTATAAAATTGTAGTGTAGAACGAATAGGTGACATTATAAGCCTGCCAATTGGAATTTTATAATTATTTTTATCCGATGTAAATGTTTATTTAAAAAAATAGAAAAAACATTAAAATTGCATTTTAGTTAAATCAAATAGCATTTCCGACCAGAGTGTAGTGTAGTTATTTTGTGATAGAAATAAGTCAAGCTTAAACATGATGTATTCAAATCTGAGGTGTTCAGTTTATTCAAAAAATGTGTTAAGGGAAGTTAGAAGGACTTTGATATATCGACTGATCTGGAGTATGTACTTTATATGGTCGGAGACGGCTCCTTTAATATATTCGTCAAAATAACAATTTTAAATAATAATAAAAGCGTATAAATATTCTAACCTTTCGTTTAAATTAATTTTCATCTTGTTTTTATAAAGAACTAACTGGCGCACAAATCAAATGAAACCTATACTTTACACGGAATTAGAAGTGGACTTCAATGGCGGTTGCTATATTAAGCCAAACTTGGAGATAATGCAAAATGATTTCAATAACGCGATTCTATTTTGTACAGAGATTAATAATTATGTTTCAACTTGGGGCAAGCAATCTAAAACACAAAAGCGTAAAGACAGACGTGTATCGGCTGGTAAGTATATAAATATTGTAATATATTCACTCTGATACATACATATGTTAATACTCTGATACCGATGATGTATTGTTTTCTGTAGATGAGAATAAGTATGAAAAAAATTACTTCCGCTATGTGGTGGAGCATAAGGATGTAATACGGGCTGTTCAAAACTTAGCAAACGGTTTGCTTATCTATAAAAATGATATGGAGGACTTTCAACGTGAAATATTTGATAGAAATAAATATCTTTGGGCTGATGATCGAGAAGCAATTATAAAAACATTTGTTTTAACTAACCCGTTAACAATTGACATACGCGATAAATTTATTTATTATGATGGTATAACTCAGAGTATTGAGACAATGAGTCCGAAGCGAGTTATAGGACCCATTGAAGTTCGCATGAAAATCACTATGCAAAAGCTGGCAGCCGAGTCTAAAAGTGGAAGGTACTATTGGGGCAGTTGCTGAGTATTCAATATAAAAAACAACTGGATGAAATGATAGACTTTATTAAAGAGCATGACAAGATTTTACAAAAACCTATTAATGACCTCGATGATGTACGTCAAGCAATGGCCGTTTTGGAAAAAATTCGAGACAATTATATAGAGTAAGTAAACCATATTCTTTAAAAAAATATTATTAACCACTAATTTATAAATAATTATTTTTTGTACATTATGTTTTATATGTCAAGATATACTGATCAATGATATACAATGATATTATATATTACTATAACATGTTCTCTGTGCTGAAGCCAGAGTCTCAGTCTGTCTGTCCAATATTCTACAAATAAGTCTCTTTGTAGAGAATCATTTATATCGCTTCTTTTTTGTTTCAAAGAGCGAATAAAGTCTTTTCTTCACAAAGGATATAATTTCAGAATCAGTTTCATTGTATTTTCCTTTATTCCTTCCTCAGAACTACATTCGCCAAAATGCACTTGATTATAATAGGTTTGATTGCCGCCTATCAATATATATGTTGAAATTGCCGGGTCTGACTTTGAGCCATTTAGGCAATCTAGTGCTTCCTTTATAGCAAGTACTTCAGCGTGAAAAACACTGCGGTATGTCGGAAGACTGAAGAAAAGTTGCATATTGAGTTGCTCAGAGTAGACACCTCCGCCTACGCGGTTGTCTAGCCTTGAGCCATCTGTGAAAACGGTCACGGCTGCCAGTTGTTCGGGAGTACCATGTCCATTCCTCCCTTGGGGGGAAGTATGTACTACTGAAGGGTGTTTCTAGTTGCACTACTGGCACGCAATAGTCTGTTGTCGAAGGTATGTTTAAATTCCCTTCTCAGATAGATGCATGGCCTGTTTTCTAAGCAATCCGGGGTAAGAATTCTCTCAGTCTTATGGCCGTGAGTGTTGCATTTTCTAGAGGAGGGACTTTGTAATTTCTCGTGAAAAGAACAAGTTTGGGGTACTTTCCCTGAAGATTACCGCAACGTCATTTGCGTATGTAACGGCTTGGCGGCCGTCCCACTCCATTTTTCGTAGCAATCTATTTATTGCTATATTCCATATATTGTGGCGTACCTGCTGACATACCGAGAGAGAGTTGACGATCCAAGTGTAGATTTCACAACCCTACAAGTGACCAATGGATTGATCAATCCCACTAAACTGGTGTCAATTCCCATGTCTAGCAGAGCTTCAGTGATTGCCGCCAAAGTGATGTTGTTGAAGGTTTTTCTATAATATTGACTACGGAATGGAGGGCTGTATCTGTAGGTCTGCACTTCCTGTAGGCATGTTGAAACTCAGACATAAGCTGGGAGTCGATGGATATTGTAAGATAGAGACTTATGAGTCATTCTGGAGTCTTTAACATGAAAGATGATATACTGACGGGTCTAAAATCTTTGACGCTGGTGTGATTCGCAGCTTTAGGTAGGAAGGTTATTTTTGACTGGAGCCACGTCAGTGGGATTTTCCAGTCTTCAGAATTTTCCGAAGATTTCGTGTAGCCAGTTTATGGCTGTGTTGCCCGCTTTTTGTAATTGTGCCGGGCTTACTTGATCAGGGCTTGGAGATTTAAACGGCTTGAAGCTGTTTATTGCTCACTTATAGATATAATATCTTTATAAGCCATTTGTGTGTACATCGAAAGCGGCTCAGAGCAGCCCGGGAAGTGCGCTTTAAGGAGAATGTCCAGTGACTCTTCACTGGAGACCAACTATGAATTCTCATCTTTCTTCAGATAACCTAGTGTGGGGGTGGTTTTCGATATAAATTTTCTGAGCATCGCCGCTTCGTTACTTGAATCTATATCTGCGCAGAAATCTCTAAGATTTCCTTTTACCCTGTCTTGTGACTTTTTTGTGTTCCGCCAGACTGGACTTGTATTCAGACCATTTAAGATCGTTGTTTTGCGATTTCGCAGCATTGACAAGATACCTGCAACTTTGTCGAAAGACATTTAGTTGAGGTGTTTACCACTAGTGAGGCAAGCTGTCTTGAAGGCCTTTTTGCATGCTACTGTGAAAATATCTGTAGGATTACAAAGAAGAGCAAAATTATCTGGGCCTTTCGGCGGGGGTTCCGAAAGGGTTTGGCCCAGTTTTATTTCAAAGATTTTCCAGTTCGCCTTCTTTGGATTTAAGAAGTGAATTGGTTCTGGGTGGCTTAATAAAAGTTCGAATTTTATATAACTGTGATCAGAGACGGAGTGGTCTTCAGACACTCTCCAACCTGTCAACTGGTCACTCATAGGACGTGAGACCATGGTCATGTCCATGAAGTGGGATCATTTCTCATGTTGCATATTAAAAGGGTTAGTATTGAGAATGAAGGTTGCGAGCGACTCACCCTCAAGTTCGTGTCCGTACTCCCCCACTGTATGTGGTGAGCATTGACGTCAGAGCCTATGATTAAGCCAATCCTATGCTTCTCGCACTCCAGGATGAGGGATCGTGTGATCTCTTCTGGTGGTAGTCCAGTGCTGTCATGGGCCATATACGCAGAGAGTAACCGTATCAGAGCTGGCTGGAGCTCCGTGCTTACCGCTGTGTTGTCTCCATTGCTAAAATGATGGAGCAGTAAAACACTTAAAACTATACAATAAGCTTATAGTTTTTGCTTCCTAGCCCGCAAACCTTTCCTCCGATTACCCAAGGTTCTTGGACTAGTACTATGCCATCTCCGCCAGCAGCCAGGCGGAACGTAAGGGCAGCAAATACTGATTTACAGTGGTGAAGGTTTATCTGCAGTAGTTTCAAAGATATCTGGCGATCCTACCCCCATCACTGTGTTGTTACTGTCATCCCCGACTGACAGTAAAAGTCATCTTCATCGCTCACATTGCACATGGCCTCAAGGCTCCGAGGGAAAGTCGATGCATCCGATGTGTATCCGTGCTCCAGCTCGTCGTCGGTTGCTCCAATCTCCAGAGAGGGATCCTGCTCGAATATCTTGTCGACAGCAGAATCTCCTCCGGCCGTTGCATCCGATTTGTACATCTTGATAGTGACCGAACTCCATTCGCAGCTTCTATTGGGGAGAGTGATTCTTTGCTCAGTATGACTACTACCTGGTTCATTGGCCTTTTTGTGGCCTGGATCTTTACCACATCCCAATCATGGGTGGGGAGGGATGGGTGGGATAGCTGCAGAATAGTCAGCACCTGGTCCGGCTCCTTTAGTGAGGCCGGGAGCCAGATACGAGCACGAGGTCTACTGGGGACTTCGCCCCAGTTGACAGCGACCAGCTCAGCCCCAGGGTAGATCTCGCCAACTTCTGCTATAGTTGGTTTATAAAGCTCCACCGAACATACGTCTTCGCAAGCGATAACTTTCGTAGTCCCCTGGTACCAACCAACATCTTCAAATACTGGTGGTGGACCAGTTACCTTGCTTAGGAGCTGGAAGCAGCGGACAGCTAAGCTCCTTCTACCCACTTCCACTGTTTCTTGGGAATCTCCTGTCCTTATTGCCCTTGTCGAGGACCTCTATAAGGATCCTCTCCTTTGCAATCTCGGCGAAAGATTTCCCCGGGTGCGCTTTGGCTCGTTTGGCGACGGCTCCTTGCACTTCCTGAGAGATTTGCCTTTTCGCTTGGCTCTGCTCCTTCAGCCTCGCTGAAGTGTGTCACCCTTTTGGCCCACTCCACCTAGTTCCACTCCACCATTCCGCCGCATTCGCGTTCTGCCACTTCAGAATGCTTGCCGCATTCCTCCTATCGGCATACTTGAATTTTCGCACTATGGCACTCGTAGTGGCAATTCGCCTTTCTCACCCGCTCCTGCCGGAATATTGGCTGCACAGGCTATGCCTTTCTGCCAAGAAGACGGATGTGGCAGGGTTTTTGTCAACTGCACCAGAACCACTGGCTAAGCAAACACGGTTTTCAACCAAATTTGATTGAGTTTCGCTTTGGCCAGGCATTGAAGCCACTGCCTCCGCTACATGCTTGTGATTGGTTCCAATCGGTTTCGGTCGAGTATCGGACTCTGGTTTTTTGTTTTAATTTTGGAATATATTTCGATTCCCACAAGCTGGGGAGAAAAAGACGTCGACCTGCACAGATATCCGCGATGCGCATGTAATGCTGAATAATATCGCAGTTTGCCAGCTATCCGTAGACGACTGGGCTATTTATAGGCCCTCAGCCAGGCTGACTATTGGCGCACAGGTCGCATTACATCTTAGTTCGGCCCGTTGCCTCAAAACCATAGCTCGGTCCTTTACCAGGGACACGACCATGGATACAGACTATGTCCGAAGTTCAGAGCGCGAGTTTTAGCTAGCATCGGTACCTTGCGGATCAGTGCAATGCTATTCCTAGTCGGCACCCTCGTGGAGGGTTCAATTGAGGAAGAGTTGCCAACCATTCCTTCAGTATGAAAGTATAAAAATAAATACACGAGGTACTGATGTATGGCGATAATGTAAAACTTTGCTTGTCGTCTACTTGACAAAGGCTTTATTTAATCTTAATTGTGATAAATGCAATTTTTTGTCTATTGAATGGGCTTTTTATACAAATAAATATTTTGTTAAGGACAAACCATTGGATCGCATTGAATGTGTTGATGATTTGGATATCCTTTTAGATCTTCAGCTTAAGTTTGACAAGCATATATCTTCCTCTGCTAATTGAGCTTCTGGTTTTCTGGGCTTCATCAAGCGCTAGTCAAAGGATTTGACGATCCCTATTTTACTAAAACAATATGTACTTCATTCTTGAATATTTCTGGGCCCAATTTGAAATTTAATCAGGATTCGTTTACCTATTTACCGTAGATACTGCAAGTAGTTCGGTCGAGGCGAAGTCCTGACAACAATTATCGAGGCGTGCCACATGGCGGACTACTCTCACCACTTCTAATAAACGACAAAAGTCTATGAGTAACCGATTAAATTTAGTGATGCTAATAATTACGTTTTTTCTTAGATAGGAGACGACAAGCAAAAATTCCTCAACTGAACCCTCCACGAGCCTGCCGACTGGTAATATCATTATAGTGGTCCGCACGGTACCGATGCTACATAAGACTCCCTGGTGTTATATATTATATTTTAAAACCATCCTTTTGTTTATGTTATAGACTTTAAACTGCTGTCATTACTGGTTCCTGGACAAATTAATGTTTTATAACCTTTCGGTAGGTTGATTAATATTTAAAATAAATAAAAATAATAAACTTGAAAGGCAATTTACTAGGAACCTTCTTCAAAGATCGGGATTCCTTGGCTACACACACCTCTACTGTATTATCAGACGGTGTTATTAAATGTATCAATATATTTCGCAGTCGGTTGCGATGTTCACAATGCAATGTTCTCACTTACCTACTTGATTATTATATTTTGGAATTCTGTCAACAGTCACTACACTCGATGCCGCATTGTAAATGTTTTTTATAATACGACTTGCGCATCAATATTACACTGTTTTCCAGGGAAGTTTTGTAATTTCATTTTAAATCCTTCTCCGAGGAGAAACCAGCCTTTTTTTGTTTTGCAGAATTAAAATTTGTTTTCCAGTGTGAAGTTTATTAAAACTTTTCGATTTTGAGCAATTTAATGTTTGCCACTCCCCATTTTATCACCACAAATTGGGCAGTATTTTTATGATATGCCTTTAAATAAGCAAGTAAATTCTTAATGTATTATTTTACTGTTTAAAAAATTTCTAAAAAGCTCATTTAATATTAAATATTTCAAATATTTTCACTATCACTACTATTATTTTTACCGAGGCAAAATTGCGACACTTAGAAAGCAGCCCAGAAAAGAACATATACAAAAGAAATAATAAGATAAAAAATGTGTTTGAGGAAATATAATGAAGAGTAAAATGGCAAAGGGAATTGAAGGGATTGAAGGAGCTATGAAAATTACTGATCCTCTTCTTGCATCTACTGCTCAACGTTCTCTTTTGGTAGAAATTTGAGTTTTTTTTTTATTATTTAATACATAGAAAGTTCTATTCATAATACATTGCGTTTTAATAAAATGTCTATTCTCTCATTGATTTTAGGTTAAATTAAATTTATAAAAATTCTAATTTCTGTTTTTTACAATTGTGTTGGAAATAAAAAATATACATACAAGTTGGAGTCTTGGTAATAAATTTATATTTATTTAAACTAATTTGAATGTAACTGATATTGATTCATCAGTTGCAAATTTGTCAGTTTATTTCCACTTAACATGACTGTGAATAGTACCCAATTAAAAAAATTAAACATCACTCAATTCGACATGTTGGTCAATGCTTGGTTGCGACAATTAAAATATCAAAAAGAAGAAAAGGTTCATTCGTTAACTAAAATCCTCGCATAATTCGTCGCAGCAGCAATTGCGAATATATCTAAAGTAACGGTTAATGTGCTGTGTCTCGATACTAGGAGCCTGTTCTAATATGTTTCTTCAACTACATCCACCATTCCCTTCCTCAAATTTGTTTTCTGTTGACTTTAGTTGACAATTAAATAAATAGCAAAACTAGTTGCTATGCAAGTCTCTAAGCTTTTTATAATATTAAGACTTTGTCTGTATCGGGCTCACATTTTTCGTTATATTATATATATATATATATATATATAATATATATATATATATATATATAAATATATATGTATATGTATATAAATATTTAATATATATGTGGGATTTCGTATAGGAAACAACAAACAAGAATAACAATATATTTAAATGCACAATGGTCCAAAATTTGTTGCATTCAAAATTCAAAAAACACCCAATCAGACACAAACAAAATTTATTTTTAATAAATAAACCTACAACTACAAATGCATGCGATTATAAAAAAGTCAAATGGAGTAACGAGATAAAGGTCGCTCGCTGATCCGCCGGCTCTCGTTGTGAGAAGGTTTAGCGATGGCTTCAAACCTTCATTTCGCTCAGCGGGCGTCACCGACTGCGATATACTTTGATACCTTAAGTAATACCAACAGGTATAAAATAACAGTGTGAAATACCGTCAAAGTTTGTCTCTCAAATTGAGGTAGATATAGGGTTTTCTGAATTTTGGGGGCGGGATTGGGTGTGGCAAAAAAACATTTGGAGGACGTTCTTCGTAATCTATCTTCCAAGTTTGGTAATTGTAGCTCTTAGTCAGTGTATTAGTGGAGTTCTACGTCCAATAGGGGGCTATGAAATCGATAAAATTGATAATCGGAAATCGATAAATTCCCTCATCTTCCACAATGTTAAAGCTAAAGTCATCCAATTGGGTGTATGTTCTTGGTGATGTCCTTAATAGATCGACCACCTCCGCCACCCTCAGATCCCACGTCCGTTAAAACATTAGAACATTAGGGAATCAAGAAAGAAAAGCGATATTTCTGAAAGTTTTAATAAATAAAACTGAAAAAAAAATGCAAAAACTACTAAACTTAAAAGGTAGATTACTAATAACGTTATCCAAAACTTGTTTATCCTATGACCACCCAAAAACTGTAAATGTCTCTAACACACTCAATTAAAGAACTACAATTAAAAAACTTCGAAGGTATTTTATTAAGAATATCTTGCAATATTGTTTTTCGTCAACGCACACACAAAATTCTCGAAATCTTATATTTTCAGCAGTTTTATATCTAAAGTTAGCAAGCTTAGAGGGTCGATTACTAGGAACGTCCTAGAATATGTATTTTCGGCCACTCCCATTCACAAAAAAGGAAATTACTAACAAATACATTGGGGATTGCCATTAAATAAATTTGCAATTTGCCCGATATGTATCCGGGCTCCAGCTCGTTGTCGGTTGCTCCAATCTCCAGGCATGGGTGGCATAGCTGCAGCATAGAAAGCACCTGGTCCGGCTCCTTTAGTGAGGCCTGGAGCCAGATGCGAGCACGAGATCTACTGGGGACTTCGCCCCAGTTGACAGCGACCAGCTTAGCCCCAGGGTAGATCTCGCCAACTTCTGCTATAGTTGGTTTATAAAGCTCCACCGAGCATACGTCTTCGCAAGCGATAACTTTCGTAGTCCCTTGCTACCAACCAACATCTTCAAATGCTGGTGGTGGACCAGTTACCTTGCTTAGGAGCTGGAAGCAGCGGACAGCTAAAGATCCTTCCACCCACTTCCACTGTTTCTTGGGGAATCTCCTGTCCTTATTGCCCTTGTCGAGGACCTCTATAAAGATCCTCTCCTTTGCAATCTCGGCGAAAGATTTCCCCGGGTGCGCTTTGGCTCGTTTGGGGACGGCTCCTTGCACTTCCTGAAAGATTTGCCTTTTCGCTTGGCTCTGCTCCTTCAGCCTCGCTGAAGTGTGGCACCCTTTTGGCCCACTCCACCTAGTTCCACTCCACCATTCCGCCGCATTCGCGTTCCGCCACTTCTGAATGCTTGCCGCATTCCTCCTATCGGCATACTTGAATTTTCGCACCATGGCACTCGTAGTTGGCAATTCGCCTTTCTCACCCGCTCCTGCCGGAATATTGGCTGCACAGGCTATGCCTTTCTGCCAAGAAGACGGATGTGGCAGGGTTTTTTGTCAACTGCACCAGAACCACTGGCTAAGCAAACACGGTTTTCAACCAAATTTGATTGAGTTTCGCTTTGGCCAGGCATTGAAGCCACTGCCTCCGCTACATGCTTGTGATTGGTTCCAATCGGTTTCGGTCGAGTATCGGACTCTGGTTTTTTGTTTTAATTTTGGAATATATTTCGATTCCCACATGCTGCGGAGAAAAAGACGTCGACCTGCACAGATATCCGCGATGCGCATGTAATGCTGAATAATATCGCAGTTTGCCAGCTATCCGTATACGACTGGGCTACTTATATTATGAATATTTCTGGGCCCAATTTGAAATTTAATCAGGATTCGTTTACCTATTTACCGTAGATACTGCAAGTAGTTCGGTCGAGGCGAAGTCCTGACAACAATTATCGAGGCGTGCCACAAGGCGGGGTACTCTCACCCCTTCTAATAAACGACAAAAATCTATGAGCAACCGATTAAATTAAGTGATGCTAATTAAGTTTTTTCTTAGATAGGAGACGATAAGCAAAAATTCCTCAACTGAACCATCCACGAGCCTGCCGACTGGTAATAGCATTATAGTGGTCCGCACGGTACCGATGCTACATAAGACTCCCTGGTGTTATGTATTATCTTTTAAAACCATCCTTTTCTTTATGCTATAGACTTTAAGCTGCTGTCATTATCTGGTTCCTGGACAAATTAATGTTTTATAACTTTCAGTAGGTTGATTAATATTTAAAATAAATAAAAATAATAAACTTGAAAGACAATTTACTAGGAACCTTCTTCAAAGATCGGCATTCCTTGGCTACACCCACCGTCTACTGTATTATCAGATGTTATTATTAAATGTATCAATGTATTTCGCAGTCGGTTGCGATGTTCACAATGAAATGTTCTCACTTACCTACTTGATTATTATATTTTGGAATTCTGCCAACAGTCACTACACTCGATGCCACATTGTAATTGCTTTTTATAATACAACTTGCGCATCAATATTACATTGGTTTCCAGAGAAGTCTTGTAATTTAATTTTAAATCCTTCTCGGAAGGGAAACCAGCCTTTTTTTGTTTTGCAGAATTAAAATTTGTTTTCCAGTGTGAAGTTTATTAAAACTTTTCGATTTTGAGCAATTTAATGTTTGCCACTCCCCATTTTATCACCACAAATTGGGCAGTATTTTTATGATATGCCTTTAAATAAGCAAGTAAATTCTTAATGTATTATTTTACTTTTTAAAAAAATTTCTAAAAAGCTCATTTAATATTAAATATTTCAAATATTTTCACTATCACTACTATTATTTTTACCGAGGCAAAATTGCGACACTTAGCAAAAGCAGCCCATAAAAGAATATATACAAAAGAAATAGATAAGATAAAAAATGTGTTTGAGGAAATATAATGAAGAGTAAAATGGCAAAGGGAATTGAAGGGATTGAAGGAGCTATGAAAATTACTGATCCTCTTCTTGCATCTAGTGCTCAACGTTTTCTTTGGTAGAACTTTTTTTTTTTATTATTTAATACATAGAAAGTTCTATTCATAATACATTGCGTTTTAATAAAATGTATATTCTCTCATTGATTTTAGGTTAAATTAAATTTATAAAAATTCTAATTTCTGTTTTTTACACTTGTTTTGGAAATAAAAAATATACATACAAGTTGGGGTCTTTGTAATAAATTAATATTTATTTAAACTAATTTGAATGTAACTGATATTGATTGATCAGTTGCAAATTTGTCAATTTATTTCCACTTAACATGACTCTGAATAGTAGCCAATTAAAAAAATTAAACATCACTCAATTCGACATGTTGGTCAATGCTTGGTTGCGACAATTAAAATATCAAAAATAAAAAGAGGTTCATTCGTTAACTAAAATCCTCGCATAATTCGTCGCAGCACCAATCGCGAATATACCTAAAGTAACGGAGCCTGTTCTAATATGTTTTTTCGGCTACATCCACCATTCCCTCCAGCAAAATTCTCAAAAGTTTAAATCTTCGCAAAAGTGTATTTCTTATAAGCTAAGGACACCAAACATATGAGGTAGAATACTAGGAAGCCGCTACAATATTATCCACCTATATCTATGCAAGTCTCTAAGCTTTTTATAATATTAAGACTTTGTCTGTATCGGGCTCACATTTTTCGTTATATTATATATATATATATATATATATATATATATATATATATATATAAATATTTAATATATATGTGGGATTTCGTATAGGAAACAACAAACAAGAATAACAATATATTTAAATGCGTAATGGTCCAAAATTTGTTGCATTCAAAATTCAAAAAACACCCAATCAGACACAAACAAAATTTATTTTTAATAAATAAAGCTACAACTACAAATGCATGCGATTATAAAAAAGTGAAATGGAGTAACGAGATACTCTAGAAGGAAACGACCAGCGTTAGCAGCGCTCTCATTATACAGCGCTCTCTGTGTGCAGCTTTCTCTCCCTCTCTCTCTCGATAAAGGTCGCTCGCTGATCCGCCGGCTCTCGTTGTGAGAAGGTTTAGCGATGGCTTCAAACCTTCATTTCGCTCAGCGGGCGTCACCGACTGCGATATACTTTGATACCTTAAGTAATACCAACAGGTATAAAATAACAGTGTGAAATACCGTCAAAGTTTGTCTCTCAAATTGAGGTAGATATAGGGTTTTCTGAATTTTGGGGGCGGGAGTGGGTGTGGCAAAAAAACATTTGGAGGACGTTCTTCTTCTATCTTCCAAGTTTGGTAATTGTAGCTCTTAGTCAGTGTATTAGTGTAGTTCTACGTCCAATAGGGGGCTATGAAATCGAAAAAATTGATAATCGGAAATCGATAAAGCCCCTCATCTTCCACAATGTTAAAGCTAAAGTCATACAATTGGGTGTATGTTCTTGGTGATGTCCTTAATAGATCGACCACCTCCGCCACCCTCAGATCCCACGTCCGTTAAAACATTAGAACATTAGGGAATCAAGAAAGAAAAGCGATATTTCTGAAAGTT
The DNA here is from genome assembly GCA_035042485.1 of Drosophila cyrtoloma. Taxonomy (NCBI): domain Eukaryota; kingdom Metazoa; phylum Arthropoda; class Insecta; order Diptera; family Drosophilidae; genus Drosophila; species Drosophila cyrtoloma. The sequence goes on along the minus strand of JAWNLH010000089.1, from coordinate 13,672 downwards.
TTAATCAATAAAACTGAAAAAAAAAATGCAAAAACTACTAAACTTAAAAGGTAGATTACTAATAACGTTCTCCAAAACTTGTTTAGCATATGACCACCCAAAAACTGTAAATATCTCTAACACACTCAATTAAAGAACTACAATTACAAAACTTCGAAGGTATTTTATTAAGAATATCTTGCAATATTGTTTTTTGTCAACGCACACACAAAATTCTCGAAATCCTATATTTTCAGCAGTTTTATATCTAAAGTTAGCAAGCTTAGAGGGTCGATTAGTAGGAACGTCTTAGAATATGTATTTTCGGCCACTCCCATTCCCAAAAATGGAATTTACTAACCAGTACATTGGGGATTGCCATTAAATAAATTTGCAATTTGCCCGATGTGTATCCGGGCTCCAGCTCGTCGTCGGTTGCTCCAATCTCCAGAGAGGGATCCTGCTCGAATATCTTATCGACAGCAGAATTTCTTCCGGCCGTGGCATCAGATTTGTACATCTTGATGGTGACCAAACTGAAGCCAAAGTTAAGCTCTCCTTTGGCAGCTTATATTGAGGACAGTGATTCTTTTTTCAGTATGACTACTGCCTGGTTCATCGGCCTTTCTGTGGCCTCGATCTTTACCACCCCCCTATCGTGGGTGGGGAGGAATGGGTGGCATAGCTGCAGCATAGAAAGCACCTGGTCCGGCTCCTTTAGTGAGGCCTGGAGCCAGATGCGAGCACGAGATCTACTGGGGACTTCGCCCCAGTTGACAGCGACCAGCTTAGCCCCAGGGTAGATCTCGCCAACTTCTGCTATAGTTGGCTTATAAAGCTCCACCGAACATACGTCTTCGCAAGCGATAACTTTCGTAGTCCCTTGGTACCAACCAACATCTTTAAACGCTGGTGGTGGACCAGTTAACTTGCTTAGGAGCTGGAAGCAGCGGACAACTAAAGCTCCTTCCACCCACTTCCACTGTTTCTTGGGGATTCTCCTGTCCTTATTGCCCTTGTCGAGGACCTCTATAAAGATCCTCTCCTTTGCAATCTCGGCGAAAGATTTCCCCGGGTGCGCTTTGGCTCGTTTGGCGACGGCTTCCTGCACTTCCTGAGAGATTTGCCTTTTCGCTTGGCTCTGCTCCTTCAGCCTCGCTGAAGTTTGGCACCGTTTTGGCCCACTTCACCTTGTTCCTCTCCACCATTCCGCCGCATTCGGGTTCTGCCACTTCAGAATGCTTGCCGCATTCCTCCTATCGGCATACTTGAATTTTCGCACTATGGCACTCGTAGTTGGCAATTCGCCTTTCTCACCCGCTCCTGCCGGAATATTGGCTGCACAGGCTGTGCCTTTCTGCCAAGAAGACGGATGTGGCAGGGTTTTTGTCAACTGCACCAGAACTACTGGCTAAACAAACAGGGTTTTCAACCAATTTTGCTTGAGTTCGGTTTTGGCCAGGCGTTGAAGCCACTGCCTCTGATACATGCTTGTGATTGGTTCCTACCGGTTTTGGTCGAGTACCGGACTCTTTCTTGTTTTGTGTTTTATTTTTGGAATAGATGTGCAGGTAAGGCTGAATAACATCGGAGTTCGCCAGGTATCCGTAGACGACTGGGCTATTTATAGGCCCTCAGCCAGGCTGACTATTGGCGCACAGGTCGCATTACATCTTAGTTCGGCCCGTTGCCTCAAAATCATAGCTCGGTCCTTTACCAGGGACATGGCCATGGATACAGACTATGTCCGAAGTTCAGAGCGCGACTTTTAGCTAGCATCGATACCTTGCGGATCACTGCAATGCTATTCCTAGTCGGCACCCTGTTGGAGGGTTCAATTGAGGAAGAGTTGCCAACCACTCCTTCAGTATGAAAGTATATAAATAAATACAAGAGGTACTGAGGTATGCCGATAATGTAAAACTTTGCTTGTCGTCTACCGAATTTTTTTACTGGACGAAGGCTTTATTTAATCTTAATTGTGATAAATGCAAATTTTTGTCTATTGAATGGGCTTTTTATACAACAAACGATTGGATCGCATTGAATGTGTTGATGATTTGGATATCCTTTTAGATCTTAAGCTTAAGTTTGACAAGCATATATCTTCCTCTGCTAATTGAGCTTCTGGTTTTCTGGGCTTCATCAAGCGCTAGCCAAAGGATTTCACGATCCCTATGTTACTAAAACAATATGTATTTCATGTGTGCGTCCCGTTCTTGAATATTTCGTGTTCCAATTAGAAATTTAATCAGGATTCGGTTACCTATTTACCGTAGATACTGCAAGTAGTTCGGTCGAGGCGAAGTCCTGACAACAATTATCGAGGCGTGCCACAAGGCGGGGTACTCTCACCCCTTCTAATAAACGACAAAAATCTATGAGCAACCGATTAAATTAAGTGATGCTAATTAAGTTTTTTCTTAGATAGGAGACGATAAGCAAAAATTCCTCAACTGAACCATCCACGAGCCTGCCGACTGGTAATAGCATTATAGTGGTCCGCACGGTACCGATGCTACCTAAGACTCCCTGATATTATATGTTATCTTTTAAAACCATCCTTTTGTTTATGCTATAGACTTTAAGCTTCTGTCATTATTGATTCCTGGACAAGTTAATGTTTTATATATTTAAAATAAATAAAAATAATAGAATTGGAAGGTGATTTACTAGGAACCTTCTTCAAAGGTCGGCATTCCTTGGCTACACCCACCGTCTACTGTATTATCAGATGTTATTATTAAATGTATCAATGTATTTCGCAGTCGGTTGCGATGTTCACAATGAAATGTTCTCACTTACCTACTTGATTATTATATTTTGGAATTCTGCCAACAGTCACTACACTCGATGCCGCATTGTAATTGCTTTTTATAATACAACTTGCGCATCAATATTACATTGGTTTCCAGAGAAGTCTTGTAATTTAATTTTAAATCCTTCTCGGAAGGGAAACCAGTCTTTTTTTGTTTTGCAGAATTAAAATTTGTTTTCCAGTGTGAAGTTTATTAAAACTTTTCGATTTTGAGCAATTTAATGTTTGCCACTCCCCATTTTATCACCACAAATTGGGCAGTATTTTTATGATATGCCTTTAAATAAGCAAGTAAATTCTTAATGTATTATTTTACTTTTTAAAAAAATTTCTAAAAAGCTCATTTAATATTAAATATTTCAAATATTTTCACTATCACTACTATTATTTTTACCGAGGCAAAATTGCGACACTTAGCAAAAGCAGCCCATAAAAGAATATATACAAAAGAAATAGATAAGATAAAAAATGTGTTTGAGGAAATATAATGAAGAGTAAAATGGCAAAGGGAATTGAAGGGATTGAAGGAGCTATGAAAATTACTGATCCTCTTCTTGCATCTAGTGCTCAACGTTTTCTTTGGTAGAACTTTTTTTTTTTATTATTTAATACATAGAAAGTTCTATTCATAATACATTGCGTTTTAATAAAATGTATATTCTCTCATTGATTTTAGGTTAAATTAAATTTATAAAAATTCTAATTTCTGTTTTTTACACTTGTTTTGGAAATAAAAAATATACATACAAGTTGGGGTCTTTGTAATAAATTAATATTTATTTAAACTAATTTGAATGTAACTGATATTGATTGATCAGTTGCAAATTTGTCAATTTATTTCCACTTAACATGACTCTGAATAGTAGCCAATTAAAAAAATTAAACATCACTCAATTCGACATGTTGGTCAATGCTTGGTTGCGACAATTAAAATATCAAAAATAAAAAGAGGTTCATTCGTTAACTAAAATCCTCGCATAATTCGTCGCAGCACCAATCGCGAATATACCTAAAGTAACGGAGCCTGTTCTAATATGTTTTTTCGGCTACATCCACCATTCCCTCCAGCAAAATTCTCAAAAGTTTAAATCTTCGCAAAAGTGTATTTCTTATAAGCTAAGGACACCAAACATATGAGGTAGAATACTAGGAAGCCGCTACAATATTATCCACCTATATCTATGCAAGTCTCTAAGCTTTTTATAATATTAAGACTTTGTCTGTATCGGGCTCACATTTTTCTATATATATATATATATATATATATATATATATATATATATAAATATTTAATATATATGTGGGATTTCGTATAGGAAACAACAAACAAGAATAACAATATATTTAAATGCGTAATGGTCCAAAATTTGTTGCATTCAAAATTCAAAAAACACCCAATCAGACACAAACAAAATTTATTTTTAATAAATAAAGCTACAACTACAAATGCATGCGATTATAAAAAAGTGAAATGGAGTAACGAGATACTCTAGAAGGAAACGACCAGCGTTAGCAGCGCTCTCATTATACAGCGCTCTCTGTGTGCAGCTTTCTCTCCCTCTCTCTCTCGATAAAGGTCGCTCGCTGATCCGCCGGCTCTCGTTGTGAGAAGGTTTAGCGATGGCTTCAAACCTTCATTTCGCTCAGCGGGCGTCACCGACTGCGATATACTTTGATACCTTAAGTAATACCAACAGGTATAAAATAACAGTGTGAAATATCGTCAAAGTTTTTCTCTCAAATTGAGGTAGATATAGCGTTTTCTGAATTTTGGGGGCGGGAGTGGGCGTGGCAAAAAAACATTTGGAGGACGTTCTTCTTCTATCTTCCAAGTTTGGTAATTGTAGCTCTTAGTCAGTGTATTAGTGGAGTTCTACGTCCAATAGGGGGCTATGAAATCGAAAAAATTGATAATCGGAAATCGATAAAGCCCCTCATCTTCCACAATGTTAAAGCTAAAGTCATACAATTGGGTGTATGTTCTTGGTGATGTCCTTAATAGATCGACCACCTCCGCCACCCTCAGATCCCACGTCCGTTAAAACATTAGAACATTAGGGAATCAAGAAAGAAAAGCGATATTTCTGAAAGTTTTAATCAATAAAACTGAAAAAAAAAATGCAAAAGCTACTAAACTTAAAAGGTAGATTACTAATAACGTTCTCCAAAACTTGTTTAGCATATGACCACCCAAAAACTGTAAATATCTCTAACACACTCAATTAAAGAACTACAATTACAAAACTTCGAAGGTATTTTATTAAGAATATCTTGCAATATTGTTTTTTGTCAACGCACACACAAAATTCTCGAAATCCTATATTTTCAGCAGTTTTATATCTAAAGTTAGCAAGCTTAGAGGGTCGATTAGTAGGAACGTCTTAGAATATGTATTTTCGGCCACTCCCATTCCCAAAAATGGAATTTACTAACCAGTACATTGGGGATTGCCATTAAATAAATTTGCAATTTGCCCGATGTGTATCCGGGCTCCAGCTCGTCGTCGGTTGCTCCAATCTCCAGAGAGGGATCCTGCTCGAATATCTTATCGACAGCAGAATTTCTTCCGGCCGTGGCATCAGATTTGTACATCTTGATGGTGACCAAACTGAAGCCAAAGTTAAGCTCTCCTTTGGCAGCTTCTATTGAGGACAGTGATTCTTTTTTCAGTATGACTACTGCCTGGTTCATCGGCCTTTCTGTGGCCTCGATCTTTACCACCCCCCTATCGTGGGTGGGGGAGGAATGGGTGGCATAGCTGCAGCATAGAAAGCACCTGGTCCGGCTCCTTTAGTGAGGCCTGGAGCCAGATGCGAGCACGAGATCTACTGGGGACTTCGCCCCAGTTGACAGCGACCAGCTTAGCCCCAGGGTAGATCTCGCCAACTTCTGCTATAGTTGGCTTATAAAGCTCCACCGAACATACGTCTTCGCAAGCGATAACTTTCGTAGTCCCTTGGTACCAACCAACATCTTCAAACGCTGGTGGTGGACCAGTTAACTTGCTTAGGAGCTGGAAGCAGCGGACAGCTAAAGCTCCTTCCACCCACTTCCACTGTTTCTTGGGGATTCTCCTGTCCTTATTGCCCTTGTCGAGGACCTCTATAAAGATCCTCTCCTTTGCAATCTCGGCGAAAGATTTCCCCGGGTGCGCTTTGGCTCGTTTGGCGACGGCTTCCTGCACTTCCTGAGAGATTTGCCTTTTCGCTTGGCTCTGCTCCTTCAGCCTCGCTGAAGTTTGGCACCGTTTTGGCCCACTTCACCTTGTTCCTCTCCACCATTCCGCCGCATTCGGGTTCTGCCACTTCAGAATGCTTGCCGCATTCCTCCTATCGGCATACTTGAATTTTCGCACCATGGCACTCGTAGTTGGCAATTCGCCTTTCTCACCCGCTCCTGCCGGAATTGGCTGACAGGCTGTGCCTTTCTGCCAAGAAGACGGATGTGGCAGGGTTTTTGTCAACTGCACCAGAACTACTGGCTAAACAAACAGGGTTTTCAACCAATTTTGCTTGAGTTCGGTTTTGGCCAGGCGTTGAAGCCACTGCCTCTGATACATGCTTGTGATTGGTTCCTACCGGTTTTGGTCGAGTACCGGACTCTTTCTTGTTTTGTGTTTTATTTTTGGAATAGATGTGCAGGTAAGGCTGAATAACATCGGAGTTCGCCAGGTATCCGTAGACGACTGGGCTATTTATAGGCCCCCAGCCAGGCTGACTATTGGCGCACAGGTCGCATTACATCTTAGTTCGGCCCGTTGCCTCAAAATCATAGCTCGGTCCTTTACCAGGGACATGGCCATGGATACAGACTATGTCCGAAGTTCAGAGCGCGACTTTTAGCTAGCATCGATACCTTGCGGATCACTGCAATGCTATTCCTAGTCGGCACCCTGGTGGAGGGTTCAATTGAGGAAGAGTTGCCAACCACTCCTTCAGTATGAAAGTATATAAATAAATACAAGAGGTACTGAGGTATGCCGATAATGTAAAACTTTGCTTGTCGTCTACCGAATTTTTTTACTGGACGAAGGCTTTATTTAATCTTAATTGTGATAAATGCAAATTTTTGTCTATTGAATGAGCTTTTTATACAACAAACGATTGGATCGCATTGAATGTGTTGATGATTTGGATATCCTTTTAGATCTTAAGCTTAAGTTTGACAAGCATATATCTTCCTCTGCTAATTGAGCTTCTGGTTTTCTGGGCTTCATCAAGCGCTAGCCAAAGGATTTCACGATCCCTATGTTACTAAAACAATATGTATTTCATGTGTGCGTCCCGTTCTTGAATATTTCGTGTTCCAATTAGAAATTTAATCAGGATTCGGTTACCTATTTACCGTAGATACTGCAAGTAGTTCGGTCGAGGCGAAGTCCTGACAACAATTATCGAGGCGTGCCACAAGGCGGGGTACTCTCACCCCTTCTAATAAACGACAAAAATCTATGAGCAACCGATTAAATTAAGTGATGCTAATTAAGTTTTTTCTTAGATAGGAGACGATAAGCAAAAATTCCTCAACTGAACCATCCACGAGCCTGCCGACTGGTAATAGCATTATAGTGGTCCGCACGGTACCGATGCTACCTAAGACTCCCTGATATTATATGTTATCTTTTAAAACCATCCTTTTGTTTATGCTATAGACTTTAAGCTTCTGTCATTATTGGTTCCTGGACAAGTTAATGTTTTATATATTTAAAATAAATAAAAATAATAGAATTGGAAGGTGAAGACTTCTTCAAAGGTCGGCATTCCTTGGCTACACCCACCGTCTACTGTATTATCAGATGTTATTATTAAATGTATCAATGTATTTCGCAGTCGGTTGCGATGTTCACAATGCAATGTTCTCACTTACCTACTTGATTATTATATTTTGGAATTCTGCCAACAGTCACTACACTCGATGCCGCATTGTAATTGCTTTTTATAATACAACTTGCGCATCAATATTACATTGGTTTCCAGAGAAGTCTTGTAATTTAATTTTAAATCCTTCTCGGAAGGGAAACCAGTCTTTTTTTGTTTTGCAGAATTAAAATTTGTTTTCCAGTGTGAAGTTTATTAAAACTTTTCGATTTTGAGCAATTTAATGTTTGCCACTCCCCATTTTATCACCACAAATTGGGCAGTATTTTTATGATATGCCTTTAAATAAGCAAGTAAATTCTTAATGTATTATTTTACTTTTTAAAAAAATTTCTAAAAAGCTCATTTAATATTAAATATTTCAAATATTTTCACTATCACTACTATTATTTTTACCGAGGCAAAATTGCGACACTTAGCAAAAGCAGCCCATAAAAGAATATATACAAAAGAAATAGATAAGATAAAAAATGTGTTTGAGGAAATATAATGAAGAGTAAAATGGCAAAGGGAATTGAAGGGAGTTGAAGGAGCTATGAAAATTACTGATCCTCTTCTTGCATCTAGTGCTCAACGTTTTCTTTGGTAGAACTTTTTTTTTTTATTATTTAATACATAGAAAGTTCTATTCATAATACATTGCGTTTTAATAAAATGTATATTCTCTCATTGATTTTAGGTTAAATTAAATTTATAAAAATTCTAATTTCTGTTTTTTACACTTGTTTTGGAAATAAAAAATATACATACAAGTTGGGGTCTTTGTAATAAATTAATATTTATTTAAACTAATTTGAATGTAACTGATATTGATTGATCAGTTGCAAATTTGTCAATTTATTTCCACTTAACATGACTCTGAATAGTAGCCAATTAAAAAAATTAAACATCACTCAATTCGACATGTTGGTCAATGCTTGGTTGCGACAATTAAAATATCAAAAATAAAAAGAGGTTCATTCGTTAACTAAAATCCTCGCATAATTCGTCGCAGCACCAATCGCGAATATACCTAAAGTAACGGAGCCTGTTCTAATATGTTTTTTCGGCTACATCCACCATTCCCTCCAGCAAAATTCTCAAAAGTTTAAATCTTCGCAAAAGTGTATTTCTTATAAGCTAAGGACACCAAACATATGAGGTAGAATACTAGGAAGCCGCTACAATATTATCCACCTATATCTATGCAAGTCTCTAAGCTTTTTATAATATTAAGACTTTGTCTGTATCGGGCTCACATTTTTCGTTATATTATATATATATATATATATATATATATATATATATATATATATATATATATATATATATATATAAATATATATATGTGGGATTTCGTATAGGAAACAACAAACAAGAATAACAATATATTTAAATGCGTAATGGTCCAAAATTTGTTGCATTCAAAATTCAAAAAACACCCAATCAGACACAAACAAAATTTATTTTTAATAAATAAAGCTACAACTACAAATGCATGCGATTATAAAAAAGTGAAATGGAGTAACGAGATACTCTAGAAGGAAACGACCAGCGTTAGCAGCGCTCTCATTATACAGCGCTCTCTGTGTGCAGCTTTCTCTCCCTCTCTCTCTCGATAAAGGTCGCTCGCTGATCCGCCGGCTCTCGTTGTGAGAAGGTTTAGCGATGGCTTCAAACCTTCATTTCGCTCAGCGGGCGTCACCGACTGCGATATACTTTGATACCTTAAGTAATACCAACAGGTATAAAATAACAGTGTGAAATACCGTCAAAGTTTGTCTCTCAAATTGAGGTAGATATAGCGTTTTCTGAATTTTGGGGGCGGGAGTGGGTGTGGCAAAAAAACATTTGGAGGACGTTCTTCTTCTATCTTCCAAGTTTGGTAATTGTAGCTCTTAGTCAGTGTATTAGTGTAGTTCTACGTCCAATAGGGGGCTATGAAATCGAAAAAATTGATAATCGGAAATCGATAAAGCCCCTCATCTTCCACAATGTTAAAGCTAAAGTCATACAATTGGGTGTATGTTCTTGGTGATGTCCTTAATAGATCGACCACCTCCGCCACCCTCAGATCCCACGTCCGTTAAAACATTAGAACATTAGGGAATCAAGAAAGAAAAGCGATATTTCTGAAAGTTTTAATAAATAAAACTGAAAAAAAAAATGCAAAAACTACTAAACTTAAAAGGTAGATTACTAATAACGTTATCCAAAACTTGTTTATCCTATGACCACCCAAAAACTGTAAATGTCTCTAACACACTCAATTAAAGAACTACAATTAAAAAACTTCGAAGGTATTTTATTAAGAATATCTTGCAATATTGTTTTTTGTCAACGCACACACAAAATTCTCGAAATCTTATATTTTCAGCAGTTTTATATCTAAAGTTAGCAAGCTTAGAGGGTCGATTACTAGGAACGTCTTAGAATATGTATTTTCGGCCACTCCCATTCACAAAAAAAGGAAATTACTAACGAATTCATTGGGGATTGCCATTAAATAAATTTGCAATTTGCCCGATGTGTATCCGGGCTCCAGCTCGTCGTCGGTTGCTCCAATCTCCAGAGAGGGATCCTGATCGAATATCTTATCGACAGCAGAATCTCCGCCGGCCGTTGCATCCGATTTGTACATCTTGATGGTGACCGAACTCCATTGGCAGCTTCTATTGAGGACAGTGATTCTTTTTTCAGTATGACTACTGCCTGGTTCATCGGCCTTTCTGTGGCCTGGATCTTTACCACACCCCAATCAAGGGTGGGGAGGAATGGGTGGGATAGCTGCAGAATAGTCCGCACCTGGTCCGGCTGCTTTAGTGAGGCCTGGAGCCAGATGCGAGCACGAAATCTACTGGGGACTTCGCCCCAGTTGACAGCGACCAGCTTAGCCCCAGGGTAGATCTCGCCAACTTCTGCTATAGTTGGTTTATAAAGCTCCACCGAGCATACGTCTTCGCAAGCGATAACTTTCGTAGTCCCTTGCTACCAACCAACATCTTTAAACGCTGGTGGTGGACCAGTTAACTTGCTTAGGAGCTGGAAGCAGCGGACAGCTAAAGCTCCTTCCACCCACTTCCACTGTTTCTTGGGGATTCTCCTGTCCTTATTGCCCTTGTCGAGGACCCCCATAAAGATCCTCTCCTTTGCAATCTCGGCGAAAGATTTCCCCGGGTGCGCTTTGGCTCGTTTGGCGACGGCTCCTTGCACTTCCTGAGAGATTTGCCTTTTCGCTTGGCTCTGCTCCTTCAGCCTCGCTGAAGTGTGTCACCCTTTTGGCCCACTCCACCTAGTTCCACTCCACCATTCCGCCGCATTCGCGTTCCGCCACTTCTGAATGCTTGCCGCATTCCTCCTATCGGCATACTTGAATTTTCGCACCATGGCACTCCCGCTCCTGCCGGAATATTGGCTGCACAGACTATGCTTTTCTGCCAAGAAAACGGATGTGGCAGGGTTTTTGTCAACTGCACCAGAACCACTGGCTAAGCAAACACGGTTTTCAACCAAATTTGATTGAGTTTCGCTTTGGCCAGGCATTGAAGCCACTGCCTCCGCTACATGCTTGTGATTGGTTCCAATCGGTTTCGGTCGAGTATCGGACTCTGGTTTTTTGTTTTAATTTTGGAATATATTTCGATTCCCACAAGCTGCGGAGAAAAAGACGTCGACCTGCACAGATATCCGCGATGCGCATGTAATGCTGAATAATATCGCAGTTTGCCAGCTATCCGTAGACGACTGGGCTATTTATAGGCCCCCAGCCAGGCTGACTATTGGCGCACAGGTCGCATTACATCTTAGTTCGGCCCGTTGCCTCAAAACCATAGCTCGGTCCTTTACCAGGGACATGACCATGGATACAGACTATGTCCGAAGTTCAGAGCGCGAGTTTTAGCTAGCATCGGTACCTTGCGGATCACTGCAATGCTATTCCTAGTCGGCACCCTGTTGGAGGGTTCAATTGAGGAAGAGTTGCCAACCACTCCTTCAGTATGAAAGTATATAAATAAATACAAGAGGTACTGAGGTATGCCGATAATGTAAAACTTTGCTTGTCGTCTACCGAATTTTTTTACTGGACGAAGGCTTTATTTAATCTTAATTGTGATAAATGCAAATTTTTGTCTATTGAATGAGCTTTTTATACAACAAACGATTGGATCGCATTGAATGTGTTGATGATTTGGATATCCTTTTAGATCTTAAGCTTAAGTTTGACAAGCATATATCTTCCTCTGCTAATTGAGCTTCTGGTTTTCTGGGCTTCATCAAGCGCTAGCCAAAGGATTTCACGATCCCTATGTTACTAAAACAATATGTATTTCATGTGTGCGTCCCGTTCTTGAATATTTCGTGTTCCAATTAGAAATTTAATCAGGATTCGGTTACCTATTTACCGTAGATACTGCAAGTAGTTCGGTCGAGGCGAAGTCCTGACAACAATTATCGAGGCGTGCCACAAGGCGGGGTACTCTCACCCCTTCTAATAAACGACAAAAATCTATGAGCAACCGATTAAATTAAGTGATGCTAATTAAGTTTTTTCTTAGATAGGAGACGATAAGCAAAAATTCCTCAACTGAACCATCCACGAGCCTGCCGACTGGTAATAGCATTATAGTGGTCCGCACGGTACCGATGCTACCTAAGACTCCCTGATATTATATGTTATCTTTTAAAACCATCCTTTTGTTTATGCTATAGACTTTAAGCTTCTGTCATTATTGGTTCCTGGACAAGTTAATGTTTTATATATTTAAAATAAATAAAAATAATAGAATTGGAAGGTGATTTACTAGGAACCTTCTTCAAAGGTCGGCATTCCTTGGCTACACCCACCGTCTACTGTATTATCAGATGTTATTATTAAATGTATCAATGTATTTCGCAGTCGGTTGCGATGTTCACAATGCAATGTTCTCACTTACCTACTTGATTATTATATTTTGGAATTCTGCCAACAGTCACTACACTCGATGCCACATTGTAATTGCTTTTTATAATACAACTTGCGCATCAATATTACATTGGTTTCCAGAGAAGTCTTGTAATTTAATTTTAAATCCTTCTCGGAAGGGAAACCAGTCTTTTTTTGTTTTGCAGAATTAAAATTTGTTTTCCAGTGTGAAGTTTATTAAAACTTTTCGATTTTGAGCAATTTAATGTTTGCCACTCCCCATTTTATCACCACAAATTGGGCAGTATTTTTATGATATGCCTTTAAATAAGCAAGTAAATTCTTAATGTATTATTTTACTTTTTAAAAAAATTTCTAAAAAGCTCATTTAATATTAAATATTTCAAATATTTTCACTATCACTACTATTATTTTTACCGAGGCAAAATTGCGACACTTAGCAAAAGCAGCCCATAAAAGAATATATACAAAAGAAATAGATAAGATAAAAAATGTGTTTGAGGAAATATAATGAAGAGTAAAATGGCAAAGGGAATTGAAGGGATTGAAGGAGCTATGAAAATTACTGATCCTCTTCTTGCATCTAGTGCTCAACGTTTTCTTTGGTAGAACTTTTTTTTTTTATTATTTAATACATAGAAAGTTCTATTCATAATACATTGCGTTTTAATAAAATGTATATTCTCTCATTGATTTTAGGTTAAATTAAATTTATAAAAATTCTAATTTCTGTTTTTTACACTTGTTTTGGAAATAAAAAATATACATACAAGTTGGGGTCTTTGTAATAAATTAATATTTATTTAAACTAATTTGAATGTAACTGATATTGATTGATCAGTTGCAAATTTGTCAATTTATTTCCACTTAACATGACTCTGAATAGTAGCCAATTAAAAAAATTAAACATCACTCAATTCGACATGTTGGTCAATGCTTGGTTGCGACAATTAAAATATCAAAAATAAAAAGAGGTTCATTCGTTAACTAAAATCCTCGCATAATTCGTCGCAGCACCAATCGCGAATATACCTAAAGTAACGGAGCCTGTTCTAATATGTTTTTTCGGCTACATCCACCATTCCCTCCAGCAAA
>JAWNLH010000052.1:0-13699 GCA_035042485.1 Drosophila cyrtoloma | reverse complement strand
ATCTCTAGTATCATCAAACGCACTTTTTCTCGACAAATCTGTTTCAAAAGAAAACAATTACAAAGCATGGGATTTGCTTTATTTATTTTTTTGATTAAAAATATTCCAAGGTAATGTTAATTAAAAAAAAAATTTATAAAAGAAAACTAATATTCATATACTATAACAAATCGATTATGTAAAACTACGTTATTAAGATCATTTTTAGAGGTTCGAAAAGAAAATACAATTAACTTTCATTATATGTATATATAGTTAAAATTTTCATAATTTTTAAGGCAAACGTACATCACGCCAAGAATATGTTACACCTTTATTATTTACTTAATGGCCTTTTTTGGCTCATTAGAAGAAAAATTTTCAAAAGACACCCATATGAAGGTATAACTCATCTCAATTCTTTATATGTAGTGTGAAAAATTTACTAACTAAAAACTCTCCTCGTTGATTACGGCTCTGATAGATACGCCATGCCCCTTGGTCTTGGTTTCAGGCTACTTAGTGGTTACAGATTTATTTTTCATGCGACTGCAATCTGATCTCTTCTTTATATATTTATTTATATGATTATAAAGACTCTGGGGCATCGAAGAGGCGGACAACCATGTGAGTCTTGAGCAGTTAGTGCACAGATCATCGAGTGGGCATAAGATATTTGACACGGAATCAGTCAAGGAGGAATTAATAATTAATACTGTCGTAACTAACCAATAGTTACAATTGAATTATGAATGGTTAATTCCTATTCTATTAATCATATTTTATTGTTACAATCTGAAACGGATTATTGGATTTAACATATAAATACCTAACTACATTTAATAAACAATGTCATTAGAAAATACTATCTCTCATCTTGATAAATATATTACCCATTAAATAAATTCTTTATATGATTATCATCATTGATACAATAATGCGATTTAATAGCAAACGAGTTATCATTGATTTACAAGTGCAAAGTGAATATAATTCCATACATAATGACCTGGGAAGGGTTGGTAACAAAATACCACAACAAGTATAGTAAAGAGACTGGGGTTGAGCATAAAGTCGAAGCGTACATCCAGTCTATTGTATTCATGAAGACTTCAGAGTCTGTTTCATTTGAAAAACGACGGACAACCATGTGAGTCTTAAGCAGTTAGTGCACAGATCATTGAGTGGACATAAGAGACTTGACACGGAATCAATCAAAGAGTAAACATTAGATTATCCATTTAAAAAATTCCTTCTGATCATTAATACAAAAAAAAAACGAAACAACTAGAAGCGCCTGTGCCTCTATAGAAGGAAATCTTAAACCTCCTATTGAGGTCCTGGGCACTTGTAATAAATCCTAAGCCCACTCTTTCGAGCTTCGGGCAAGACCTTTTTTATCCATGCCGCTCCTACACGCCACCGGCCCACCTCCTCTTTTTTCGTGTTTTTCTTTTTATCAGTCTGCTGGCTGTGACGTTCTGATATAAACTGTTATTAGTTTCACACACATAAGTGTATTACTTATCCGGGCAGCCACGAAAAGGCTAAAGTCATCCGTCTTACGACAGATTCTGCCCAGTAATCATTAATACGATTTATAAACCAACAAATCAACTATAAGTGTAGACTGAAAATAATACATTAGTGATGGAACTTGTAACGAAATATCATAAAAGACATAGTTAAGAGATGAGACTTCGACCAAATGCCGAGGAAAATATCTCAGACTATTGTACTCTTGAAAATGGGGTGTCGAGAGGAGGATAATGATGAAGAAATCGAGAATATGGTCTAAAGGACTGATCCAATCGCTAGTCAATAAAAAAGATTAAATAAATTACTCTTGTTCCTGATTAATATCTTCAGAAGTTACCATGATGTAGTAAAATTTTCAATGAAAACATCTTGCTTATGCACTACAAAGTACATGCTTTAGTATAAGGATGTGTGAAAATGATTCACTTCTCGTTATAATTTGAGGATTTTCCGAATAAACCGTGATCAAAAGCAATTTATAAATCAATACCATCACAACTTAAGAATGTTAGTTTACAATTTGAAGTGAAATCCTTCAAATTTTATCTCTCCGTTTATATTTAGTATAAATATAGACATTAAAAAAACAAAACAACTAGAAGCGCCTGTGTCTCTGCAGGAGGAAGTTTTAATCTCGCCAGGGAAACTTGGAAATTTTTTAATTCCACTCTTTTATGGGTCGGATAAGCATTTTTATATATACTGCTCCCGCATGCCGATCTCGTGGCCATATTCCGGTCCCACCTCCCTTTTTTCTGGTATTTTTTTATGAGAAGACCTGTGGCGATCCGGCAGAAACATTTATTGGTTTGACACACGCATAAGCGTTTGAATTATCCGGGAAACCACGAAAAGGCTACAGTCCTCCGTCTTATGACAGACTCTGTGTAGCGAGTAGTCAAATAAGAACGGCCCAAGCTCTCAATAGAAGACCCAGGTTTCTAAATAACAAAGTACATATTATACAATAAGACAATGTGAGATGCTTTCCATTCTTGCTCTAATTTAATGTCTTTTGGAATAAACTAAATTTTAAACTAATCTTATAAAAGTGTTGTAGTTGGGTGCATAAAGAAAAATATTAAATAAAAAATGGATTCTAAATGGCTTAAGACTTCCAGGGGTATTTTGAGAAAAGAATCAGAAACCCCAAGGATATTAATTCTAGGACAGCGGTTCAAAGTAATTTAATGCCTTGAAAGTTTCTTTCTGTCTGATTCCTGTTCAACAGTATACTGGAACTTGAACACAAAAACCAGTATCATGAAATCAAATTGACAAATTTTTTGAGAAATTATGCATTTGGTTTTGGGTTTACAACAGTACACTGCATTTCTTTAAACTCTACAACAAAGAGAAAATCAGATATCGTTGAAATTAATTCCTTGAAATTCATACTTCTTCTAGTAAAATTGTTGAACACTCATTGAAGAGCTCTTTAGAACAAACCCTTAATCGAGACAGACCAACACATCCCGCTTAAATCTTCACAGGGGTATATAGTCAAAGAACATTTAATTCAGTTCATTAAACTTAGTTAATATCAAGATGTAGTCATTTGAAACCTAATAAAATGATAATGGAGCTTATTAATCATCAAATTATAATTCTTTTATTCGAAATCAAGGCAAATTTGTTAAATTTATTGGCATGTGTCTACATAAATGAAGTATATTTTTAATTATAATCAAAATATGACCTATCACAAAACAAATAAAAGATATTCTCAATAGAGTTTAACTCTATCTAATGATAAATTAGTAAAATAAACATATAAATTTATTTAATGGATCTTATAATAATGAAAATATGTTTCAGAATACTACAACATAATTATTTAATTTTATACCTTATTCCAGCATCAATGTTATGTGCTTGATTGCATTGTTCGTGACAAAACATGATTTCATCTGAATTGTTTCCTGCAAATTTTTATTTTCATAAAGTTTAACTTCTACATTCTCCAAAACAATATTCAAATAACCATCTATTGATCTACAAATGCCTGTGTAAAATTCAGTGATTTCTGAAAAATAATCGAATTTCTTGATTTTAATTTTTTTATCTAGAAAATCTGAAAATATTCCAGTGTTTTCATCCATGGGGTTGATAATAGATTTTTAGAAAAATTAGTTTCACTTTTCAGTACGAAAAGTCAAAAAAATTTTTAATGAATAACGGCACTATAACAATCAATTTCTGCACCAAAGGTGCACTCAACTTCTCCATGTCTGAGCGGAGTCTTTTATTTGATTTATTTTAGGAATCTTTATTTTCTGCTTTTACCTACTTCTATTGAATCATTGAAAATGTCTTCTGAAGTGCAATAGATTCTAAGTCTTAGCCCTTTAAAGTATCCATATCTTGAATGTTCCCATTGGAGAATCTTTATTCAATCTCTTCATAGAAGATTTTTTTTTTTTGCGCCAAAGGAGAGAGAATCTTCAAAAGACACCCTCTGGGTTGTGTGAGATTTTTACTTCATAGAAGATATATATTTACTTTGAATACTCCATTTTTTCATTGGATGGAAATATTTACGTTGATTTTATAAATTGAGGGCGAGGATAAACTAAAACTAATATGAAGGGCTTTATTATAAACTTTAGGTAATAATTTATTATATGAAGAGAAGAACGTCTAAAGTTTTAAACTGATTTATCGAAGGTTCTAATACTCTTCATAGGAGAGACTGTGTTATATCTGAAAATGACTCACTACTCTAAATTCAGTGAACTGTAATCATATCTTGGTACATATAGTCTATATTTTAAACTCTTGATTTTACTTTTAACTTCTCATTCTATTTAGCCTGTCTCCAATGAACTTTTGATCAGAACTATTCATAGATAGAAGAGTTTATACCATTGCATATACTTTAGATTTTAATATGAATATTATACTGAAACTGGATTCGAACTTAGAGCCTAATTCTTTTATTGTATGAATAATTTAGTCTATAAGGCGAAAGTCGAAGAGAGATCAAGATTCTAGAGCAGTCTATTTGTGAAAGACACGTCTTTTTAGAGACTATTTTTACTTTAAATTTATTTCATTAGGTTCTACCTGAATACTCTATTTTAAAAACGATATTATTGCTCTTCAAGCTGGCTTTTTTATCATAAAATTTACTGTTATTTTTTTGATCAAAAACTTTATCCTTAAATATTTATTGATAATAACCAAGAATTCGCTATTTACATAATATTTAAAAAAAACCCCAATTTATTTTCATATTATATTACAATAGCTAATAAGCGATCTATGTAAACTTTATTAATAAAAGAGTTCAGACCCCTCAATGGATCACTCCAAATACAACCTAACAAATTTGATATGCTTTGATGCCCAAGATGCAAGTTGGATGCCGAAGTAGAATGTATCTTGTTTGAACTTCTTCTACAATTCCTACTTAAAGGAACAAAATATCACACTGGACGCCTATGAGTTGCAAGTACCCGAGCATTACACCTCTTTCTCCTAACAACAGCCTTGTTTTACAGACAACTGCAGTCTTCCTAATTTTTTAGTAATCAAAAGAACTTTTAAGAATGAAATGGCCAATCTCTTAATGGAAAGATTAAAAAAGCAAAAGGAGTAGAATCATCTGTGCCTCTGCAGGAGAAAGTTTTTACGTTCTGGCAACAAATTCTAACTCCACTCTTTCGAGCAAGGGGTTTTTCTTTTTCCTCGTCTGATGTTATTAGTTTCACACGCATAATCTTATTATTTATCCAAGAAAAGATTACAGTCATCTGTCTCACTAAAGACTCTACTCTGGAAATGCTTGTAAAAATGACTAAGTTAAATTTTAGGAAGTCATATTTATAAATCGAGCTGATTTTTGTAGTCCGAGATTATATTAAACTAGGATAAGCAAGGAAAGCATCTTCATACTGTTTTACTGTATAATAAGCATTTTATTGTGCAGAAGCTTTTTGCTTCTAAAAAGAGATTAACTATTTCTTTCTTAATTCCTTGAAAATTTTTATTAGTTGTAAAAATAAGGAAGACAGCAGGCTGCAGTTATCTGTAAAACAAATCTGTTGTTAGGAGGTAGATGTGCAACTCCTGTACATTTACGACACATTGAAGTCCTGTGTAGCATTTGGTTTCAAAATACCGGATGGTTTAAGAAAGTGTTTATATATGGAATGGATACAAAGCAATTCTACTTTGGATATAAAACATATATTAAAAAAAACGAAACAACTAGAAGCGCCTGTGCCTCTATAGGTGGAAAATTTAAACCTCCTACTGAGGTCCTGGGCACTTAGAACAAATCCTAAGCCCACTCATTCGAGCTTCGGGCAAGCCCTTCATTATCCATGCCGCATACACACACACGCATACAATCATCCCGCCCAACCTCCTCTTTTTTCGGGGTTTTTCTTTTTATGAGTCTGCTAGCTGTGACGTTCTGATATAAACTGCTATTGGTTTCACACACATAAGTGTGTTACTTATCCGGGCAACCACGAAAAGGCTACAGTCATCCATCTGTCTTACGACAGATTCTGCCCAGAATCAATAAACTGATATTAATCAAAATAAATTTAATTTAAGATTACTTCCTTTTTCTCTTCTTCTGCTTGTCAGACTCAGAACTCTCTGTCACGTCTGATTCATCTTCATTACCCATTGAGCTATCATCTTCATCTGTCTCATAAGTGTATTCAGAATCACTCTTGCCATCTTCCGACTCGTCAGAGCTAACACTCTCACTTTCTTCGGTTGAGCTAAGATCACTCGAGACTGTCTCACTATCTGCTTCAGAAACACTCGCATCATCCCTCAAAAGCTCTGACCATCCACCGTTCTGGTAAAAAGCCAAAGGATTTTCCAAAATGGTTTCCATGAGATTATTCCAGTTGATGTTGATCTTAGTTGACATGAAAAGAATATTCTGGGAATCCAAGAATTCTTTGATTGACGAAAGCTTTGTTGTTTCAATCGAGTTAATCACAACGGGATTCTTTGTCTTGTTTTTGAAAATGAATACGCAATCGAAAGTCTTGGTGACGAATGTTACTCGCTCAAAGTTAACGACCTCGACGTCATCCAGATTCAAAATAAAAAATGGAATGTCGTTCAAACTAACAATTGTTTCGTTCGTCGTGTAGAAATAAACAGCTTCTTTTGAATGAACACCAAGGAAGGCTTTTTCAGGAAATTGAATTTTCAGGGGAATCAAATTAATGAAATTGGAGAATTCGAAATTTATTCTAGAAATCTCCTCCTCGTCGTAGTCCTCGTGCTTGTTCAGATCCATGAGCGTGTTGAACTTCTTGAAGAACTGGATGTTAAAGGTTGGCTTTGTGAGCATCACTGCCTCCTTCAGATTCATGTGCAGCAAAGCTCTGTTTTCAAAATCACCTTCCTGGAAATAAATGTTCTTGATGTTTGAGAAGAGAATGACTATGTCTCCGTACCTGAAGCCATTTTCATGTAATTCTAGATTGTTAAGGGTTTTCTTATTGCAGCTCTTTACATCAGTCCTCATGTACACTTCCATGGAGTGTCTCTTGAATTTTTCTTTCAAATTCGGCTGATCGGCAACTGCCACTTGGACCTTGTTGAAATCCTTCTTCATCTCGTTGATCTCCCCGACAAATCTCTCGGGATCTCTTGTCTCCACAGAAATAAACTTGATTTTCGTGTCGTAACTGGAACTTTTCTCTTTGAAGTTGATTCTGATTTTGTTACTTCCTATCAGACTGACATTTTTAATAAATGAAATATGAAAGGGAACGGAATAACTCAAAATTGGAACAATTACGTAGCAATTTCGCACGTCGAGAGACAGAGATTCCGTCCTTGGCACGGAGCTGTCCTTATACTTCATAACTTCGCGAGTCTCGGTCTTCTCAATCTTCTCTTCCGTATGATTCTCATAGAATGCTATTCTTTCCTCCAGGAGCTCATCAAGAAGCTCATTCTGATGCTCTTTCAGCTTGTTGAACACATCATAGTTCTTGTTTCTGAACTTGAGTCCCTTCAAATAATCTTCCTTGAAATCCTTCTTGGTTATGTAAATTAACTCATCTTCGATCATGGCAAAGGTATTACAGAACCTGTTAGCTATGTTAAGGCAAAAAACCATATTGTTTTGAATGGGAAAATCTTTGGCGAAATCCAACTCTGATTTCATTAGTCCCAAGCAATAGAGTCTGACTGATGGGCTCAGCGCCTGCAGGGTCTTTAGAATAGTTAGCGAGCTGGAACCTTTTTTTGTGATTCGAACGAACTCGTCTTGAATGGCGTATTCCTCGCCAAGATCAACGAGGAATGGCCTTCCAATTTCAGTGCAGAATCCATTGTACCTGATTCCAACCCTGAAAAATCCATCGTCATGCTCAGGATCAAAGGCAAATTCAACCAAATTCGAATTAATTCCAGAGATCTTATCGTTCAAATGATTCTCAATCACATCCTGGCTGTACTCCTGATCACGGATCAGGTCTATTCCCTTCCGAAGGATATTATTGGCCATTATTCCACTCTTTTTAATAAATTCCAATTGATAAGGTTCTTTGATGCTGAAAATCTCATCAAAAACGTCTCGGGAAACTTCTTTGGTCTTAATATGTTGTTCTTGTCGGTAATGAGATATTCTTCGGTAAGGGAGTCAATAATGGCTGAGAGATTGGAATTGTCTTTGTTTTTTACAATTACATTTACATTTTTCAAATCATGCAAGTAAGCGGCTTTCTTCTGAGAAGTTATAATAATCGGCCTGTCTTTGATAATCATTATTGTTTCTGGGAACTCATATCCAAGGAAATAATAAAACAAGGCGGAATTCAAATGGTATTCCTCCACATCTGTACCCTTTCCCAAAATAACTAAAAGTGGCTTGTTTAGTAATTTGAATATTTTTGCACAATGATCACTGAAAACATCTTTGTCAATTTTTATTTCATTCATGGGATTTTAAAACGAAGGAAAAAAAACGGGAAAAAAGATTAATTTGTTGATGGAAGGTTTTTGAGAAGCATCGAATTTGAATGGAAAATCAAAGCAATCTTTTTATTATTTTGAACATTTATGCATTTTAACTGAAGCGGGATAAAAACATTAAGGGAATTTACTGAATGGCTATATTTTCATTGATGAATGGCAAGTCCCCACTTTCTTCCTGTTGACTATTGTTCTATCAATGACTGAACAAAATCTCAAATCTTCTGCCATTTGAAAAACTAAAAGCCATTGGGCAGTTGCTATGAAATTTTCAGATCGGGTTCGAATCCCGCTAGATCAAATCTTTTGAATTGTTGAACAGAACACAAGTAGTATCTTGTAATGAAAAATGACAGGTTCAAAATTGAGAAAATTCTGATGAAAAGATAATCTTGCACTCAAATATGTGTAATTTCAGAATGAAATAGAAGATTTTGAATCAGATTGTAATCTTGTAATACTTAGGCAAGAAGCTATTTTTAGAGATAGTGATTTTGTCTTATTTTATTTGCTTACGAATATTTAAAAAGATTAATCAGAAGTTAAGAAGATTTACCTTAGATTCTGCCATTGATATAAATGAGAAAACAAAGCAATGTATGATTTGGAATCGGAGTAGTATATTCAGGAACACACAGCAATAGAGGAATAAGATCTTCAATATTCTCGTTTTAAGTTGTTGAAAAAATCACATGTTCGTATTAAAGGCACAAAATCAAAAAAATTGAAATCATTTTATAATTCCATTAATTTGTAGTGTTACAGCTTACAACATCCAGATGATCCTTGGAAGTAATTTATAATGCGTGTTTTTCTGATATTTTCAGCCATTAAGGCATAAAACTTACGGGGAATTGCTTGCAGGAATCGACAGGTAGCTTCCAGAGAACCAATTAATTTTATTTTAAGAGATACTGTTTCAGTTATCTAGTAAAAATAACCTCAGAAGCGTTTTTAATTCAAATCTTAAGAAATTTAGTGAAGAAATACTTATTCTGATATTTCCTTGCATGTCTAGATTAACAATAACTTTATTTAATAACCAACCAATGTATATTAACAACGATAATTCCTAATCTCTGGGAGTTTTGCATTCTTAATCAAGCAGTTCATTCTGCCTAGATAAAAACCACCTCACAACTATTATTCTCATCACTATTCAAAACAAATTATTGCGTATAATCTGCCCTGGCAATAATTGCACTTATCAATTTGTCTTTCTTTTTTATCTTGCATACGACCATTTAATTTATAAGGTAGAAGATGTAAAAATCAACCCAAATTTCTGATTATCTGAGGCTTCGTTTCTTCTTTCTATTTTAATATATCAAATTGATATCTTTTGGCTGTACTGGATATTTTTAATTAATATCTTTTATTTGTGAAATGCAAATGATTTCAAGAGGATCATTAATAGAGGTATTAAAAAAAAATAATTTATTTTCTATATATTTCTATGCTAATGAATGAAAATCTTATTGTCAAACTGATTGCTAAGAACACCAAAGGGATGAGGAAAACTTGGTCCAGATCAAGGTGGAAATACAAAAGGTCAGACCGCATCAATTCCTTGTTGGGTGTTGGTAATTAGGACACCATATATATTTTGTATCTAAATTGACCCGACTTCATTTCAATCCACATGTAGTAACATTAATTACCCGGAATTTTGAAACAAAATGCTACACAGGACAGCTATGTGTCTTAAACAATCGAGGGTTGGCCCAAATAGCAGATTTGTGTTAAAGACCACTGCTGTTTTCCATACAAATAATCCATCTCGCCTTTTCCTAGCTCCAGCGCATCACATGACAAATATAGTTAAAAAGTAGGGCCGGGATGCAAATACGTCAAGAACGAATGGTAGGGTGCGACTATAACAAGTTGGTAAAACAATTTGAAGGCGGCAGCAATGTAAAGACTAGAAAATAGTATGCGATAGATAGTTGTTGTAAGCTTCCATGGCTTTGAAGGGTGTTAAACCTTGCTCCTGAAAGAGACAGATGCTTCTAGTTGTTACTTTTTTTTAAATCTAATTACCTGATTCCTTTGATCCTTCTGAAATGGAGATTGAAGTTGAGAGTAGGATCTGATTTCATATACAAAAATGAACAGGAGAATTTTGTAGAAATAAGGAAGCTGGCATTCCTACATGAAAATGGGCTGGGGTATAATACTAGCCCTATATAAGTCCTTATTTATATAATGTTCATCTTGGATTTGTTCCAGCCTTAAATGGGAAGATGAATGTGAATTGCCATACGTTCAATGCTTAGAATCAGATTTTCAATTCTCTTAATGTTGCAATATAGTTGCAAAGTACAATCATGTAAGTAACTGCAAAGGGGAAATGTTGGTCTTTAATTAATTGATTAGATCATAAAGTCTTACTATTGACCAACAAAAATTATGATTATCATGATTACTCTATGGTTCATCTTTAATATTCAATATTATTTGATTGACTACTTAATATTTAAATGCGAAATCCGTTCAACAAATATGTTTTTTTTTAATGATGACTTAAAATGCGAAGATAGTTATTGGATTTTTCTTCTCTAAATAGTCTTAAGCTGCTTTTAATTTATCAATTTGATCAAATTGAATTATTTTCCTTTCTCCTCCTGTACTTTTTTAACAAAGCCTATTTATTATATAATTGCTTGACAGATAAATTTCATTCCAAGATATATAATTTAAATATATTGATAAATGTGCCGGTCTACTCTTAAATTAAGAAATGGATTCACGATAGAATTACAACAACCAATAAATTCATCTACTCGTCTGCCCATATAATTGTTCAATGATTTTGACTTGAAGATACCCAAACAGGTTAATGATGAAAAATCTGGGCAGAATCTGTTGTGAGATGGAAGGCTGTAGCCTTTTCATAGTTTCCCGGATAAGTAACACACATATTTATGTGAAAGCAATAACTATTTATATTAGAACGTCACAACCCCCTCATAAAAAGAAAAATCCAAAAAAAGGGGAGGTGGGGCCGGAAGGTTACATGTGTGTGCGGGAGCGGCATGGATAAAAAAGGGCTTGTCTGAAGCTCGAAAGAGAGGGCTTAGGATTTGTTCTAAGTGCCCAAGATCTCAGTAGGAGGTTTAAAATTTCCTTATATAGAGGCACAGGTGCTGGGCAGAATCTGTCGTAAGACAGATGACTCTAGCCTTTTCGTGGTTGCCAGGATAAGTAACACACATTTGTGTGTGAAATCAATAACATTTTATATCAGAACGTCACGTCACAGCCAGCTGACTCATAAAAAGAAAAATCCAAAAAAAGGGGAGATGAGGCAAGATGATGATCACGAGATCAACATAAGGGAGCGGCATGGATAAAAAGGGCTTGCCTGAAGCTCGAAAGAGTGGGCTTAGGATTTTTTCAAGTGCCCAAGGCCTCAGACGGTGATTTAAAATTTCCTCCTATAGAGACACAGGCGTTTCTAGTTGTTTCGTTTTTTTTAGAGGCACAGGCGCTTTTAGTTGTTTCGTTTTTTTTTAATTTAATGATAGGGAAATAACTTAGTAGCTATGCTTGAAGAAAATGAATTGCAGATATTATATTTAAGGACAACTTCGAATTCTGTTCAGATATTAAACCAAAGGGATTAACTTGATGAATTCCAGGTGCAAATTTAAATATCCGAAATCATTAAATTAACTTAAATATTCATGAAAATGTATAAAGATTTATTTACAAAAGATTATCTGCTGCATGAGTTGAGACTAAAGGGCTGATTACAGTATCATCTTCTTAAATAAGAACTGGAACTTATTAGTCTGCATATAAAGTGATCTAAGGTGGCCAATTTAAACAGGACAATAGGAATAAATGAATTTATTACAAATCCAATCCAAAGGACAGCACAAAGCACTTACTGTTACATTTCAAAGACTGGAATATATATATAAGCATGAATATACGACTTTCAGCCTCAATATATTAAATAACAGCAATTCTTCTGAAAAGTGTTAAGAAATAAAGTTATTTAGGTCCTTGGAAGGAACTTTTCAACTCTTACCAGAAAAGACTGTGAATATAATTGACTTTTTCCTATCTTCTTTTGAAAATGTTTAGTCTTGTTAGCTAAATTTTAGAGAAGATACATTGAAGAAATTCTCTACAGCAATCAAAACCTAACTTTAATGATAAGTCTGTTTAATAGAAAGATGAAATGATTTGTGGTTTACTTGATTGTTTTGATCTTGTGTCATAATAATTTGAACATAGTGAATTTTGTAAAATAATTAAAAAGAGCTACGCTCAAGATCTCATTAAAGATTGTGTGCTATGGAATGATTGCAAAAGAACCAATTCTGTTATTAAAAGAACTTCTATTTTTACTGGCAATATGCATTTAAATATTCTAAGAAACTCAAACCTTTTCAAGCCTAGCAAATTTCAAAGAGCATCGATTATATAATAAGAGCAATCATAAGATTTGCTTAGACTTGTTCTGCCGATAACATAACATATTAAGGCTAATATTAAAAATCCTAAGTTAAAACTAAATTCAAAAAGGTAGAAATAAATCTTATTAAGTCATAAGCCTTTCAGCTTCAAATACAAGTCATCTTTAAGGCACCTAGAACATCCATATACTCTGAGTTAGATACATTTCAGACATGCTCTAATGCTTACAAATGAATTAGGATTATCCTGTTCTTGTTTTGGATGTATTTATAAATTTGTAATCTTAGGCCGGCGATTCCCAATTCTTTATAATAGGCTATCCAGAATGCTTACTCTTATTTTCCAGTGATTGAAAAAATCTTCTTATCCGCAACAATTGAAAGATGACGGATTCTACTCTATTAACACAAGTAAGTGGAAAATCGTTTGTCTCAAATCTATAAATTTCAGTTAGTTTTATTTAGAACGTAATCAATGAAGTGACATTGGTTAAACAACAATACAAGGAAATCACCAAAGAGATAGCATTATTCTAAGTATTGATGCTAGACAGAACCTACTGTATTTCAAAGGAAACCAGATCTTAGACACAGTTTCAGATAGAAGGAAAGAACAGTCAAAGCAAATTAATGAACACCATTATAATCCAAGACAAATTCCAATATCAATGAAAATTTTAATAAATTTGTATTAGGATTATAATGAATTGTTCTGATTGCATTGAACACTTTCTATCGAAACAACATGGATTAAATTTGGATTTCTCTTACTTTCAGAATCATGACTCATTGTA
>JAWNLH010000051.1:0-10338 GCA_035042485.1 Drosophila cyrtoloma | reverse complement strand
GCAATGATGGTCCGAGATGACTTTAAACTAGTGCAAGAAAGGAAAGCATCTTAATACTGACTTGCGGTATTATAAAAACTTTATTGTGGTGAAAATTGATACTCCCATTAAGAGTTTGGCAATCTCTTTCTTAACTCCTTGTGAAAATTTTTAGGAATTTGAAAAATAAGGAAGATCAGCAGGCTGTACTTGTCTGTATAACAAGTCTACAGCCACTACTTAGGAGGTAGAGGTATAAATCTCAAGCATTTCCGACACATAGAAGTCCTGTGTAGTGTTTGGTTTCAAAATGCCGGGTGGTTCAAGAAGGTGTTTATATATGGACACGAAGCCATTCCACTTTGGGTATAAGACATATATGTTGCTCCTAGTTATCGAAGCCCGGCAGGGTATGATTGGGCTTAGCCATGAATTTATAGTGATCCGTTGCGTGTTTTTCTGATCTTCCTTGTTCTGAGCCAAGTTTCCTCCATCCCTTGCGGTGGAATTTTCAGCCACCCGTTTGACAATAAGGGGTTCACCGATCACTCACTAGCTATAGAAATATAGTGAAAATAAATCACTTTTCTTTTACAAAAATTTTCACATAGAGTTAAGAAAGAGATTGCCAATCTCTTAATGGGAGTATCAATTTTCAGCACTATAAAGTGCTTATTATACTGCATGACACTATGAAGATGCATTTATTTCTTGCTCTGGTTTAAAGTTATCTCGGACCATGCTTTTCTTCTTTGAATTCATTTATTAGTTCATATATCTCGCCTTCTCTCTCTTTATTCAAATTAATAGTCTCTGTATCATATTTTTTTACCTCCGATTCCAATTTATGATTTTTCACATGCTTAATTTAAGGATTAATAATTTAAATTAATATGGCCTCAATAAGCAATTTATTCGAAATAAATACATCTAATAATGATCATTATAACCTTCAGATAACAACAATCTACATGGCTCTAACTTAAAAGTTTGGGAGAGAAAGTATGAAAGCTAGGTAGTGCATTGAAGTTTTAAATAAACATCATTTTTATCAGATTTGATCATTCACAAGGAATTTAAACAGCATTTTCCTTAAATTAAGCTCGAATTAAAATGGACCAGTTTGTAATATCTAGAATTTATTTTAGATTTCCTCAACATTCATATATTAATTAGTTCTTATTTAGTAAACCTTATAATTAAAACCCTTTTATGAAAACAGCGTGTCTGGGTATACTCGCCAGAATCCATGATATATTATAAATAGAAATATTCGTTCATTAAATATTTATTTAATGATACTAAACTTGTTTATCCAGATATATTTATTCAGGTTTTAAATTATTTCATCAAATTCATTCTCTAGATGATTTTCAATTTTACCTTGAATTTTGTGATTCTGAATAATTAGAACTTCCTCAAGTTGAGTTAGAGATTCTGTTCTCTGTTCTGCTTGATCACAGGCAAATGCTCACTAATTTCTCTCACTTCAACCCCGATGTCTGACTGCTTGAAATCATAGTCATCCCGATTAACATAAAATGATGAACGAACGTCGGAATCTTCATCGTTTTGTGATTTCTTAAACCACAGCTTGATTAGTCCCATAAGAGCTTTGGGAAATTCAATAGAAAAGTAGATTAAGTAAAGGACTTCAATCCAGATTTGAAAGTAAATCTCAAACCTTGGAAAAATGGGAAAACCAAAGCACCAGGCTAAAGGGGTCAATAAAGCTGAAACTAAGACAATGAAAGCTACTGAAATTCCCAAAATTCGATTAAATCTGCTTGTAAAATAGACCTTTACGTGTTTTGATCGACAGTTGAAATATAAGAAAACTAAAATGAATAGCGCATTAAAAACAATCCAGAACCAAAAGAAAAGTCTCCTGAACACTTCACCATCAAATATGGTGTCTGTGTATACATTCAGAAGCATAAAAAGGAAAGAATAGGCTTTCAAAAGTGGAAATAATATAAATGTTGTGCCAAATACGATGCTTTGTGTTTGCAATTTTCTTGTCAATTTCAGGTAAGGATAGACAATTGAACAAACTAATGCCGAAGCTAACAAAACTGATGCAATTGTTGCACTTTCATATCTAGTATAGCCAACAATCATGTTATAGGCTTCAAAAGTTCCCTTGACTATATCCATAGGATAAAAATTTTCATCGCTTTTAAGGCAAACTTGACAGGTGTCAAATTGATGTGAATTGATATCATAAAGTTTTGTCAGAATAATAGAAAACAGGAATTATATTGCTTTGTGATAGCATTCCTAAATTCTAATATTCAGAGATAAAATAGAATTTTGATCTGATTAGATCGATTTCAATACTTTCAAATATACTATACAGAAAATGAAGAGTGATAAATTTTTGATAGATTAAATTGATTTTTAGGAATGAACAAAAGACTGTCAAACCATCGTTTTATTTAATTGAAAATCCATCTAAGAAGCTTAAATACATATCATCCATGAATTCAAAATGTTCATCTAATACTTTATGAAGCAAAGACCCAACTCCCAAGTGAAAGCTCAACTTATATTTCGATTCTCATGCATAGCAATATATTAAATTTTGATTTATCTAGGATGATAGAAATGAAAGAATTGATCAATTTGTCTAAAATTGTTTAAACCTTTCTTGAAAAGCGATTAAATGAATATAAAAATTTGGCGAATTCTATTTGAGCATACATTCAAACATTTTTTGACTTGTATATTACAAAAGAATTTTACCATCTTCAATATCAAATCTAATAATAAAAATTCGTGGTGATTTATGATTTTATTTTATAATTGAGAGTTTTAATCTCAGCTGAGAAATTTAGTGATTAAATTTGTTGATCATATTATTTTGTCTGCCCTGAGCAGAGTCTGTTGAGAGACATATTATTATAAACCTTTTGCAGTTGTCCGAATAAGTAACACGCTTATGTGTGTAAAACTAATAACTGTTCCTTTCAAGAGTCCAATTGGTGGCCTAATTGTCGTGAAGAAGAGTGTGCCAATTTGGTGGCCTTATCAACCAAACGAATAAGTCTTCCCAGCTTATTTGCAGAGATTATTTAGAGAAGAGAAATAATTCTAGGAGGTGAAATATCAGCTTTCTGCAGAAAGCATTCAGCCATAACTGCTAAATGTATTAGCAAATAATTTCAGGTAAATAGCATCTCTCGCAAGCAACCCTCAACTGTGTCTGATTTATTTGTAGATCAGAATTAATATAGAAATTTGGAGAGTTCTTAAGGTGCCAACTGAATGTTCATCCGCATGGAAGCAGTGTCATAGTAATATGAATAAAATTGATTTTTTACTTTATCTTCCTGTCTAAGAAACTTTCGATTTGTTTGCTAAAGTCCTGAGTTCCTTCATCTTCCCAGTACTAGTCTAAAATTCCAACCGAAAATTAGACTGTTTGTATTGTAATGAAAGCAAACGGCTAAAATAATTGAAAACTCAACGAAACCCTAAAAATAATCGTACTTTCGCATTAAATTTTGTTCAAAGGAATACACTGTAGCAATTTGGCTTCAGTTACTGAAGGAAACTTCGACAATTTATATTCTCCAATCTATTCAAAGGTAGAACTCGAAGGTCATCGGGGCTTAACATATGGTGATTGACAAGCGGATTCTATCCTATTCATGGCCATTCCTCGAAAAATGCAAAATTTATTCAACTAAAAGCGCCCGGGCCCATACGGTAGGGAATTTTAACCTCGTGATAGACCATTTAAAATAAATAATGAGCTCACTCTTTCGAGCATCAGGCAAGCCCTTTTTATACATTCTGCTCCCTTTGTTGTTGGGTGGGTTGGTTAGCCTTCCAGCGCACATCTCCCTTTCTAGGGTTTTTGGTTTTATAAAGAGGCTGTGACGTTCTGGTAATTAACTATTTTTGTCTTTAGTTGCTATCTTTGAATTACTTTTTTCTTAACTTAATTCCCTAAAAAAACGCAGTTTATTCAATCAAAAGCGCCTGTGCCTCTACAGGAGAAAAATTTAGACCATCTACTGAGGTCTTGAAGACATAACACAAATCCGAGGCCCCTTCTTTCGTGCTTCGGGCAAGCCCTTTTTTACATGTGCATGTTAACATGTGGTGACGGGTGGACCTGTGGGCGACCTTACAGCCACCAGGGTCCCATCTCCTCTTTTCTCGGGGTTTTATTTTTGTGAGAAATCTGGGACGTTCTACTATAAAGTGTTATTGTTGTCACACACATGAGAGTGTTACTTATCTGGGCAACCACGAAAAGACTACAGCCATCTGTCTCGCGACAAAATTTGCCAAGTACATTATTTCCTATGCTAACAGCTTCCATCTGCTAAGGTGGTAGTCTACTAACCTCACTGCAGCCCAAGGCAACCGGTTATTCTTCACCCGTTGGGTTCTTGTGGAGCTCAGGATTGGTGTGGATGACGCCGATCTTAATTAGACTACTCGCGTATTTCAGCCCGTTCATTCGCGGTGTGTTTAAAGCTAATTTTCATTTTTGCTGTGTATTTGTTCATAACCTTATCTTCTATGTACATTTCGTATTTGATTGTATTCGCTTTCTACGATGTTATTCATAAGCTAAGTAATGCCTTTCCGGATTCTTTTCTCGGAAGGCTAGCAAATCTTCTCTGGAAAGCCAATCATCTCATTTTCGTGGAGAAATCAGTTGCTATCGGGATCAAGAGTCCTAAAAAATGAGATTTATTCACCAAAAAAAAACGAAACAACTAAAAGCGCCTGTGCCTCTATAGGAGGAAATTCTAAACCTCCTACCGAGGTCCTGGGCACTTAGAACAAATCCTAAGTCCACTCTTTCGAGCTTCGGGCAAGCCCTTTTTTATCCATGCCGCACACACATACATACACACACACACACGCATGCAATCATCCGGCCCACCTCCCCTTTTTTCGGGTTTTTCTTTTTCTAAGTCGGCTGGCTGTGACGTTCTGATATAAACTGTTATTAGTTTCACTCACATGAGTGCATTACTTATCCGGGCAACCACGAAAAGGCTACAGTCATCCATCTTACGACAGATTCTGCCCAGGATTTATTCAACTAAAAGGCCTCTGGGGGAGTACAATTTAATCAACTGTTTAGTTCCTGGCCATTTGTAACGAATACCAGACGCACACCTTCAAGCTTCAGACAAGCGCTTTTTTGTCCATATCGCCCTCACGGCCAACCACCTAACAGCCCATTTACTTTTTTTTAAGGTTTGTGTTTATCAGTTGATATTGAGTTCACACGCATAAGCATTGTATTTATCCGGGCAGCCTTGAAAAAGTTACAGTTTATTCTTCAACGACATACTCCTTCCAGAATTATCTACTGAATCTTAAAAACTGAACAATTAACTACAAAATAGTCGCTAGATAGAGTTATGCCATACTAAAACAAAAAATTAAATGAATGCGATAGTAAAAGAAGATGCTGTAATGGGTAGAGAAAATGCAAGGGTTGTATATATTTGACTATGTTTTGAAGCCCCGAAGCGTAGTGGTGCAAAATTGACTTCGGATAATAACGAAAAACTTGAGACTCCGGTTCGAATCCCATTGAGTGAAATAATTTGGGACTACTCGTAAGATGTATAAAACGTACTCGATTAAAGTAGAACAGCTACTACTTAACTACAAAATTGCTGGTCGAAAAAAAGTCCTTGGAGAGAACTGTGTCTTAGGTTAAATAGACTACGAGGTTACGAAATGTGGTAGTAGAATGTACTTGTTGGTTTTGTCGAGTTGTACATTTAAATCATGAGACTTAGATGACATAATTTATTTAACGATTCCGTATTTATATTTACGATTATAAATAAATTGGTTCTTGATCAATCATTAAATCTCATTGGTTGCTTTCATAATCATAGGCTTTACATTGGTTTCCTGGGCAGAATCTGTCCTGAGACGGATGACTGTAGCCTTTTCGTGGTCACCCAGATAAATAACACGCTCATGTGTGTGACAACAATAACACTTTATAGTAGAACGTCCCAGATTTCTCATAAAAAGAAAAATCCCGAAAAAAGGGGAGGTGGGCGGATGGTATAGATGCGTGTGTGTGTGGAGCGGCATGGATAAAAAAAGGCTTGCCCGAAGCTCTAAAGAGTGGGCTTAGGATTTGTTCTAAGTGCCCAGGACCTCTGTAGGAGGTTTAAAATTTCCTCCTATAGAGGCACAGGCGCTTCTAGTTGTTTCGTTTTTTTTTACATTGGTTTGTTGAGCTATCAGCAATCAACTATATAAACCAATGAGGTTACAAATACTTATCACAACAGTATTAAATAAAAAAATTTTCAAAGCAGATGGTAAAGCCTCAGCTGAGGTATGCATTGTTCTTCTTGTCACCAGTGATCAGGTATTATTGGGGTTGTGGTGGCAATTGGACCCCAGAATTTAGGATAGTGAATTTACGTGTAAAAAACGGTTTAGTAACCATCTGACGGAGGAGATTAGTACCTTCAATGTTAGAGTTTTTTTGACTATATTTTTAATAAAATATTTAAATAAACTGCAAATTTCAAGGAGTAATTCCTGGAAATGATAAGATCATTTCTGATGGGTTCACATTACTTATGTTGTTTGCCAAGTGAAGATATCTTTATTAAGTGGTTCTCATATTTATATCTAAGTAGCCAATCATAAAATTATTAGCTTTTAAAGGAGAACTATTGAATAATCAGAATATCTATTGAGTAGTTGTAAAGGGATGATAAACTAATTGGTTATTTATCATTAACTTCTTTACGACATAATAAAATTAGAATTTTTTTATTTGGAAATATTAGTTGAGATCTAATCATAACTCGATTAAGCTTATGTAAGAGCATTGTACAAATTCCCTATTAATATTCTCTAGATTTCAAGATATTGACAACCCAAATCTGGGTTATAGAATTCCAAAGCACTTGTTTTAATTTAATTTTTCATTTTTTTCTAAATTAAGAATCCTTTTTTCTTATAATAAAATTTTTAATAATTTCAGGTGTGAAGAATTCATAGAAGACATTTAAAGGTGAATCCAAGTATAAAATTTATTTGAAAGGACAGACAAATCTATTAACATCAATTTCTCCGACAAGAGTTTTCTTTTTGAACAAATATTGGAAAATTTTTTCTTGAAAAATCCGTAACAAAAATATTCAAGAAATTAATTAAATAATTTCTTTTAGATCCCATGTTACGATTGTTTTCATTTCTTTCAGCTAGCGAAAGTTCCAAAATAGAAGACAAAGAATTAGCTGAATCTGCTATTATTGATACTAAATCAAAGGCCTATAAAATCGGGAAGATTGGTTGCTGTTATAATGATTTGATATGTCCTGAAAGATGTGATGGCAGCAAAAGTGTGAAGGTTGTTTATGATTCCGTAAATGCCATGTGCGAATCTTTATTATTTGATTCTCAGGACTGTGATAAGTCTAGAATTTTGATTGAAGACTTTCACAAGAAATTTAGACCATTCTTTTGGCGTGCAACTAAAAAGCGACTTGGTTTTGATTTGCACTGTAATGAACCTTTTACTCATTTCTATAATATTTTGAATGATGAGAATGCATCAAACTTTAGAAAAGAGCAAATGTTCAGGTTAAACCAAAAATTCAATATATTTGGCAAATTCTTTCAAGAGATTCTGCTTGGATCATTCCATCGTGGTAAAACCATCAAGAACGTGTTTCCAATTTTTACTTATGCCTTATATAATCTTCTTTATGAGGCCCAGAAACAATTTAACAAAATAAACGACGCTGATTTAAAACATGAATACAATTTGAAAATTTTTAATTACTTTAAAAATATGTTTAATGAATCAGTTTGTAATTTTAATGAAAAAAAAAATTCGAATCAAAGCTATAACTTTCTTAAGGGACACTGTTTTAAAAATTAAAGCTGAAAACCTTAAACATAAAAAGTTTTATAGTTCAAGAATCTCAGAACTTG
Source organism: Drosophila cyrtoloma (assembly GCA_035042485.1). Lineage (NCBI taxonomy): Eukaryota > Metazoa > Arthropoda > Insecta > Diptera > Drosophilidae > Drosophila > Drosophila cyrtoloma. The sequence continues at coordinate 2,406 of JAWNLH010000051.1, read as the reverse complement.
CAATTGCTTTGAATTCTTATTGTAGTCTTTGGGACATTTTACTTGAAGAAAACCCCATTTCTGAAGCTGAACTGATAGAGAAATTTGTAGAAAACCTCATTTCTGAAGCTGAACTGATAAAGAAATATAAAGGTTTTGAAACTGAATTCACGACAATGCTTGTTTATTTCTTCCGATTTTTCCTTCATTACTTCTCTGATAGATTAGAAATAGCTTTCAAACACTGTTTAACCTCCGAAAACCTACTTTTTATTCAACAAACTGATATAAAATATTTGAAGGCTTGTAAGCTCAATATATTTGATTATTGTAAAGATAATTACTGTGCCACTTACTTTTTTTCAATAATTATATATGGTATTAAAGATATACTTTCCACATGGGATAAGCCAGGTATTTATACAAGCGATCAAATTATAAGAACATCAAAATTTTTGACCTGCAGTAAACAAATGGAATCGCTTAATGATTTGTTTATTTTCTTAGATGATGATAATATACATTGTCCATCAGAGATTAAGGATTTTGGCGAAAAATTTTTAAGTGACCTGAGAACAAAAAATTACATAAATTACGAAGACTTCTTATCTGGTGAGTATTTCACAGAAGAGAAAAATAAGGTGTTTGACATATATTATGATATGAGTTTAGCAAGAATTCAATATGTTAAACCGGTTATAAAAGAATATGTGCCTAAGTGGACGAAAGAAGGCGAATTATTTGAATTTATTAAAAAAAAGGAAGTAGTTAAACCTGATCAAAAAGGAATTGAATCTGATCAAGAAGTAGTTAAACCTGATCAAGAAGTAGTTAAACCTGCTCAAGAAGTAGTGAAACCTCATCAAGAAGTAGTTAAACCTGATCAAAAAGGAATTGAACCTGCTCAAGAAAGAATCGAAATTCAACCGGTTCAAGAAGTAATTGAACCTGATCAAGAAGTAGTTAAACCTGCTCAAGAAGTAGTGAAACCTCATCAAGAAGTAGTTAAACCTGATCAAGAAGAAATCAAAATTCAATCGTCTCAAAAATTACTTGAGTCGAATCTAGAAGGAAACGCTGATGATGTGAAGAATAAAGAAGAAACAGACAACATGAAGAAAGAGGAAAAGGTCGAAGATGATGTTGAAATTAATCATCAAAACTCTTCCTCAGTGCAATCAGATATTCGAGATCAAAATCATGAATCCAAAGATGATCAAAATTTGGTGCACATTTCCCCTGACGGATCTATTAATTTTCCGAACCAAAACCTCAAAAACCTGAATAAAGATGTCTCAAACAGTCAAATTGATTGTAAAAATCAAAATTTTGAATCTGTATCGGTTCCTCAAAATATTTTCAATGAATCGATTTATAATACAATTCTATCAATGAATGATCAGTCATTTCAACAAAAATCACCATCTGACGATTCTAATGAAACTAATGGTCAAACTTCTACGGATGAAGACTCAAAGGAGTTTTCCAAATCATTTCTATCTCGACTTTTCTCTTCAACATCCGCAATGCTTACTATAATATATGTCTTTCTAAAGCAATCGTTCTGAAATCTTCCAAAAATATCCTTTAAGGTGATTCATTAAATATTTTTACTATCTGTTTTTTTTTAAATAAATCTCTTCATTATATCTAAGGCTGATCTTTTATACATAAACACACAAATCCACTCAATAAATATGTCTTTTTAAATAACTCTACAGTAAAATATGGTGATCTTTTTCACTTGAAGTTATTTCTTTGACAAATCAGTCTAAATCTGAATCCTATAGTTAAATTATAAACTTGTAATTTCTTATTCACTAAGGATTATCAAGGTGTAATTTTAACGAGAAAATAATTTTCAAATGAAGCCGGTAAAGTCGACATCAAATTTAAGATATTGATTGATTCACTATTATTAACAATTCTATCAACCTGTGGATGCACCATGCATAAAAAGGGAATGCTCGAAACTCGAAAGAGTGGGCTCCGGATTTGTTTTAGGTGCCCAAGACCTAATCAGGTAATTAAAACGTCCTCCTAAAAAGACACAGACGCCAAGTTAAATCAATTTTGGTTTTTTTAATAACTCTACCCTTAAGGTATTATTCAAATGTTCAGAGAGATGCAAATAATGTTAATTGATGGGCAATCTAATCATTATCAATTGCTCTTTGATTAACTCACATGTCGAGTATCTTGTTTGCATCCGATTGTCTGAGTGATAACTGATCGAGACTCACATGGTTGTTCTTCTCTTCTACTCTTTCGTCTTTCAAATGAAATAGACTCTAAAGTCTCCTTGAGTATAATAGACTGGATGTACAGTTCCCATCTCATTACTATATTTGTTGTGGTATTTTGTCATCAGCCTTTCCCAGGTCATTAAGAACAAAAATAATTGTAATAAATTTGTAAAAAAAATGT